>JASAMX010026800.1:0-20746 GCA_030248175.1 Microlaimidae sp. YZB2_3
TATATATAGATAGATTAATTGATACAGTGGTGCATATTTACATATTTATGTTGGTCATATTAGTTATTATAAGTTACTCCATAAGTCATATCTTACTATTTATTTACATTTTAATATAACTAGTTTTAAATGATACAGGGTTTTTAGAGACATAACTTGGAGCCCTAAAAAAATTTTGGGAACTTGGAGTCTTTAAAAAAATGGTTTGGGCTTAGTTTAAAGCTATACTTAGGCATAGGTATATGTTTTAACGATTTTTACTTTTAACTCCAAGTTCCCAAGTTACAGCTCCAAGTTCCTATTCACGGCTCCAAGTTCCCTACCTATGGCTCCATGTTCTTTACTTTTGTTTCCAAGTTCCAGCTCTAAGTTCCCAAGGCTTCAATGATCCTAAATCGGAAATTGCCATAGTATATCAATATATTGGTAGATATATTCATATAACACCTTCATCTGCAACAGCTCAAAATTAAATTAAATTTTTTAAAACTTACTGGCATCACAATAGGAGAGGCAGTGTTCTTGTGTTAGAAAGTTGTTGGCGTTGTAACGTTCTGGATCAGAAATACCTGAGCTGTCCCAGTTAAAATTCAGACAGGATCCGGTAATAGGGTTGTAGTACCATCTTGGAGTCGATGATGTACTACCGCTTCCAGCTGCCCCAATTCTGGGCAGAGTACACGAATACGCTTAAATGTTACATAAATTAAGCAATTTTTTTGGTTTAATTATTAAAACTAGCATAATGCCTACGGCAGTTGGAAAGTCAATTCGCGTATAATTTTTGAATAAGTAAAGAAAAAGTTCATGTTTATTATTCTTGCTAATTAATAAAAAAATTGCGAATATAGAAGCAAGTACTCATAATATAAAATGTAACACATAAATCGTATGTGTCCTATCCGTTCTCCTTTCTTTATGTAAACTTAAAGTACGACCGCTAATACCAAATGATATTTTGTTTTCTCCACATGGTTTAATCAATTTTGTAGATTTACCTCTGGAAAGTACATGTTCAATTCCTATATCGGCCAAATTTTCACCACAAATATGGTGGGCTTAAATTTTTCAACGTCTGGTTATTTTCGCTTCTATTTTGGGTGACCACATATTTAGTTTGTATTTGCGGGTTTTTACACATCTCCCAGTTTTATCAGCACTACCCTATAGGCACCTTGCACTAAAACTTAAAATAAACATAAGATATAGAACACACAAACATTGAGCCTGTACGAAAATACCGTAATTATGCAAATGTTCCCTAATTATTGATTAGTGGCGGCATTGACAGGAAATAACGCGGTTATGATAACATATGTTGCCATATATTTTTTTTACATGCAAATTTTAATTACACGTTTTAAAACAGACAATTTCTAATATAAATCAACATACATAATCAGTGTGATGTCATTATTAAACACCCCAGGGTTTCGTCTTTCGCCTTGTCTTTTTAAACAAAAACAATTGCATGATTACGGTACTTTCCGTACAGAAGCAATGTTTGTGTGTTCTATATCTTATGTTTATTTTAAGTTTCAGTGCAAGGTGCCTATACAACAGTCTTTAGACAGATTTTTTGGGTGCTAATAAAATGTGCGGATTCTTGGTTTTGTATTTAAGAACTGGAATCAACTTTTTTTAAATAAACAGGTATGAAAAATACGCTGTTTGTATACCTTGTCAATTTTTCTTTGTTTAATGTTTAAACTCAAAGTGCAAGATAACAACAAAAGAAAAGTTTCTCCTCTTTGCTGCTCCTGATATTGTGTAATATAGCACGCTTGAGTCGACTTTGGAAGTTTGAGGATAAATTCTCATTGTTATATTTTTTCAATAATTGTGGCATGGTTAAAGCTTTTGATACTTGGCTAGTTTTGTTTGTACTTTGGATTTTTACACATATTAGAAATAAAAATATAAAAATTTTTTTTGCTAAATATAAATATATTGTAAACAAATATAGTTTGCAAGATTGTTAATTTTTGTATATCTAAGAAAGAACAAGTAAACAACATATTATGACCTTGTTATGCGTGTTAATTTTCATATCTAAACCAAGCTTAAATTACTAAAATTAAAATAAAATTAGGTACCTCTATTAGGGCAACAGTAGTCGGCATTTGCAGTTCCGTCATCTATGCAGTCATACATGTAGGAATAATCGATTCCGCCTGTGGCGCAGTTGGCATTGCCAGTTGTGGATGCAGTGCAAGATACTTGAGTACCCGGGGTTGCGGTCCCTGTCCGGAGAATGCTTACAGTACCTCCCAAAGGACATTCACCTTGAATAATATTCTTTTGTTAGAAATTCATATTTCCATTTTTCCAAGCATTGGTACCAAGTTTTACTCGAAAGTTAGTTAAATGCACTTCTTGAATTTGATTAAAACAAGTAATATTTCAATGTAAAATATTAAACCGATTATTATTACAAACAAATGCATTATTATACAAATGACATTATATTTAATAGAGAAAAATATAAGCGATCATTTTACCTTGGGCACCCAGACAGACCTGACCATCTCTAGTATTAACGTATGGCTGACTGCAAACATTGTCACTCATAGGATTGACAGGATTGCAGCATTTACATACATTGTTTATGCATCTAAGGATAACAAAAAACTACTACCTAATTTTAATTTGTTTGGGGCATATAAATCTCATGATTTTTTATTATTTACATGTTTTTGTCATATTAAATATTTGCAAATAAAAATTTTAAAAAAAATTATTCCTATAGTTTCGAGTGGAATGGGTTTATGCGTAATTTGAAGCAGTTTACTAATCAAGAATAGGAACTCATTCTAACGTCATAATATAAATTTTTTTTAAAATATAATAGATTTTTGTTTTAATAAATTCGTAATTTAATCAAATTATAATTTAGGTGTCGCGGGATATCTTTTCCCCCCTTCTTTTTCCCCCGGAAGATCTATCCCGGTAGAAAACCGGTAATTCTAAGTTTATATGATTTTAAAATTAAAAAGCATGGGGGAAAATCTATCCCGGTATATTCTTTCCCCCAGGGAAAGAATTTACCGAGGGGGGAAAGAATATCCCAGGATAGTTTTTCTGGGGGAAAAACTATTACGGGATAATTTTTCTAGGGGGAAAAATTTTTGGGGGAAAGAATATCCCTTGACACCGGTTTGTGATGGATAATTTGGAACTATTAGTCTATGGAGAATCACGACGGGTAATTCAATGTACACAAAGGTCTCAAGAAGAATTGGAAATAAATTGTATAAGACCGGAAAAAATGAGGAGAAAAAAAATATGCACAACCAGCTATCTTTTTTTAAATGTTTTATGTTTATGTTATTTTCGAGTGTTATGATCGTTTTTTTTTTAAACAACGTCATATACAAATTATTTTAAAATCTGCTCGAGACCTTTGTGCACATGGAATTAACCGTCGTGATTCTTCATTAATTAGCAGTAATTTTAATAAAAACTATGATTTAAAAAAAACTCAAAATTAGATAATTTTTAAGTGTAAAACCTTGCACTTGGCCAAACAGCTGTGCACTGTAGATCTCCCACTACATTTCCAACGCAACCACCTTGCCCTGGATTTATTTCTGTAAAAAATTATTTGTTGTAGTTAATTTGCTGTTGTATTGCAATGCAACAAACAATAAAAAACTAAATAAAGATAAAAAAAATTCAAGCATTTTATATTCCAACCAATACACTATTTAGCGTAAATTGCAGATTTTTCGTGGTTGTTTTTATTTCTTAGGTTTCTTGGTTCATGTATATTTGTACCATTTGTAGGCCTTGGTTAGTTTACGTATTGTTAAATAATGTAGAAAATTATTCCCTAATTTGTGTAAAGATCTAATTTTTTATTTATTTTAGGTACGCCGCAGATATATACTCTTCAAGTTTCGTTTCTGCTTCTTCCACAGTTCAATAATAGCTTCATTTTTATCGCTTTTATTATTTTTTTGGGCCTATTTAAATATTTTTTTATTTAAATTTTATTTTTTTATTTTTTTGGGCCTATTTAAATACTGTTAATTTATGCATAGATTTAAACTAAAACAATAAATACACTCTTAAAAATTAACAAAAGAGTGCAATCCCAAGGTTAGATATTGAATGTTATGAAAAGTGTCTAAGTATGCTTAAAAAGCTTCTTTAAAAAGTCAGGGAGAGCTTTGCAAAAAGTCAGGGAGAATATGCCAAGTTTTGGAAAATTGGTCAGGGAAGACAGGGAGAGCACTTTGCCTAAGGCGCTGGAAACCCTGTAATTGTCGTTTTCAAGAATAATACTATATTATAATAAAGTTTATTATAAAATAAAATATTCAAAGTATAAAAAAGGCGTTAAAATACTAAACAAAAGGCGTTAAAAATGGAATTTTGGTATAATATTTGCGATAAAAATATTAAATATTCCCCAAAATTTTCTAGAGATGGAAAAGAAGGTGGTTAAATTAAAAAGTCAAAACGGGTCAGGGTGAGAAAAACATTAGGTTTTTTTGGAGGGGGGGAGTGGGAAGACAAAATTTCGTGGCTAGTATGGGGGGGTAAATAACAGACTGTCATAAATGAACAAGGGAGGGGGGTGTGGTGGGGTCCACGGTCCACCCCCCACTAGCCTCAAAATTTTGGGGGCCCCCTAGAAAAAAATCCAGGGCCCCCCTCCCTCCCCAAATTTTCGAATTATTTATCCCTTATTTCCCTCTAGAATTTAAAATATGACCCCCCTCTCCCTTCGAGAAAATTTTAAGTACTTTTTTCTAAATTTTCTTCCAAGAACGTAAATTTTTAACACAAAATCGTGTTTTTACAGACTTTTAATACCGGATTATGGCTTTTTATTTAATCAAAATGTAGTATTATCTTATAAAAAACAATTATTAAACCTTTAATGGGTTAAAAATATTTTGCTTCAAGCATTGGACCCATTTGACCCCAGGGACGTGACTATGCATATTTTTTGCCATTTATCTTGCCTAATGTTATTGAAAAATATACAATATTTTTAACCATTAAACAAAACAAACAATCATATTTGGTTGATTTGTGTATAGCTTGTCCCTCCTAAAATTTCGAGCCGCCTAGCTCGGTAATTTTTTCCATATAGGTACCATAAAAAAACATGAAGATGCTGCTTATCTGCTTTGGTTTATGGTGTGGATGTAGCCAGGTCTAAAAGGTCTCTAAATCCTTTTTTTGTGAAATCCAGGCTCTACTACTGTATGTTAATGTAATTTTTATCTAAGAAAATATGTTTTTACCTCTAAAAACATTAAATAATATGTTATTAGGCCAAAACAGTGTATTATAAAGCTTTATCTACGTTTATCCCTGCTTTTTAACCTTTTCGAAAATTAGGGGGGGCTGAAATTTCGCCCCCCCCCCAATTTTTTTTGTACTGAAATCCGCCCCTCCCCCCTAAAAAAGAAACTCTAGGTACGTTCCTGCCTGATCCTCTCTAGGTTTTAAAATTTTCCACCCCGGATCGACTCTTCCCCTAGAAAGCCAGGCGAAGGGGGTCTGACTCCCTTAGGACCCCCTCCTAGATTTTAGATTGTCATTTACCCGAGGTAAAGACATTCCACCTTCGGTGACCAGGTTCATCTATGCACACTGCCCTTTTTATTCGTCTATTTACTTCAGCTTCGCTGGGCCAACATTCTCATGTATATAAAACAGTTAATGTTTTAAAGCACCTTTAACAAATCCTAATCCTTTTATCCAATATTCAAACAATGGGTCATTTTTTGTTTTAATATTTTTAGTCAGCCAATACAGTTCCGCCCAGTAGTTATTCCCGTCAGATATCTGGCTATTCCACAGAGTCAGCGCTCACCATACTCTGTTGTGTTGGATTGATTTTGTGTAGGTAGGAGTAGAGGAAAGGAGATTTCCTTGCCCTGAGTTGGAGAGGTTCTCCTGACCCCGCGAGGAAGATTTTCTTCCTCGTTGCTTATTGCTGGTGCTTTTGTTTGAAGTATTGGGTTTATTGGAGTGTTATTTATGTGGTTTGTAACTGTGTTTGTGTGGATTTGTTGTTTTAGTGCTTTGTAAGTTTTGTTGTGTATGTCTGTAGGTATGTTTGTTGTGTAGTTGTTGTTGTGAAATATTGTTTGCTTTTTGAGCCTGCTGGGTGTAGGTTGTTAAATAATTAAGTGGGTTGTTTGTGTACATGGCCGCCAATTTTGCTTATTTTGCGTGGAGTTGGATGTGTGTTGCTATTGGGAGGACTTTAGCCTCTGTGTGTATGATGTGTGTGTGTTTGTGTCTGTGGTGTGCCCTGTTGCGACCCTGAGAGCTGTGTTTTGTATTGTTTGTAGTTTGCTGATTTGTGTGTGTGATGTAGTGGGGCCCCAGACTGTGCTGGCATACTCGATTATTGGTCGAGTGATTGCCTTGTATGTGTGTATGAGTGTTTCTTTTGGTTTACCCCACGTTGTTGCATAATTTAGTTTATGATTTTGAGTGTTTTGCGTGCTTTGCTGTGTGTGTTTGCGATGTGTGTGTTGAATGTAAGCTTGGGGTCGAATGTGAGCCCCAAGATTTTTGGTTTTTGGTTGTAATGAGTGTTGTGTTGTTTATTTGTAGTGATAATTGTGTGTTGTACTCTGCAGGGTCTGGTGTGAATAGTGTGGATGTTGTTTTGCTTGCATTTAATGTTAGTTGGTTGTTGTCTGTCAATGCTTGTATTGCGTGTAGGTATGGTTGGATTTGTTGTTGGGCTATGTGGTGGTTTGGGTGTGATGCATATATTGTGGTTTTTGTGTATCTTCGTTCAGTTACGTATTGCTATGCGCATTTTCTTAGCCTTGCATCAGAATTTTTGGCGTAATATTCTTTCCACTTCTGTCGAAATACACAAACCGCTAAAATCCAGGCTTCATTCCGCGTATTTATTCGAATTCCAGTTTGGCACCGGTCTGAGTCGAATATTTAAAGGAATTTCTCCCATTTTGAATTCTACGTTAAACATACGAACTCTAGCCACCGAAACCATCATGAGCGAAATCGCGGTGAACGGTGAAGAGAAGAAAATCAGCAAAAGCGAACTGAAACGCCGGCTAAAAGCCGAGCAGAAAGCCAAAGAAAAAGCGGAAAAAGCCGCTGCCGCTGGCGAAAATCAGTCCAACCAGAAAGCCGCGTCCGGCGCGGATAAGAAAAAACCGGCGGAAACCGATTTCGAAGACCCGAATGAATACTTCAACAGCCGTGTGGCGGCCGTGAAAGCGATTCGAGCCGCCGGAGAAAATCCTTTTCCTCACAAATTTAAGGTGTCAATTTCGCTGGAGGATTTCATCGAAAGGTACCAACATCTCAAGAATGAAGAAATGCTAACGGACGTTTCAGTTCAACTGGCCGGAAGGATTCACGCGAAAAGGGAATCGGGAGCCAAACTGGTCTTTTACGATCTACGCGGGGAAGGTGTGAGGTAAAATTAATTCTGTTAATCTGTTGTCTGATCATTGATTTTAATTCTGTTATCTGATCATTAAAAAATAACAAAACAAAACAATTTTTTTTCAGTTTTGGCTGACCTAAACGATTTGTGAATTCCCCATACTTTATAAAAGTTATACCTCCAATCCCGAAACTACCGAAACGGCACCCTTTTTAAAAATTTGAGGTTCCCTTGACAACCCCATACACGGAGAAGTGATTGGGAAGGGGGTTAACCCCATCCATAGGTGAGAAAGAGGGGGCAGGGTGGGGTCCACCCCCCTGGCCTCGAAATTTTGGGGGCCCCCCTAGACGAAAATCTAGGGCCCCCCCCTCCCCCCAAATTTCCGAATTTTTTACCCCTGACCCCCCTCTAGATTTTAAAATCTGACCCCCCCCCCTCCCCCCTCGGGAAAATTTTAGGTACCTTTTTTATACTAAATTTTCTTCCAAAAACGTGAATTTTCATCACATATTCATACTTTTACACCCTTTTTATACATGAATATGGCTTTTTATTCAATAAAATGTAGTATTATCCTATAAAAAGAACAATTATTAAAGTTATTATGGTTTAAAACTGTTTTGCTTTGGACACCGAACCCCACCTGACCCCCCTCTAGATTTCAAAATTTCGCACCCCGGGTCGACCCCCCCTAAAAAGCTAGGGGGGGTCCGGACCCTCCTGGGACCCCCCTCCTAGAATTCAAAATTCGATTTACCCCGGGTAACCACCCCCCCTAGCTTCCCCGACCGTGCTCACCTATGACCCCATCCCCCTCAAATTGTAGAAAGGAGAGATTAAATCACCCCCCTTTTTTTTCTCGCAGTAAAGAGGAAAAAATTTAACAAACACCCCAATTTTGGAAAAATCGAAAAATGACTTAAAAATAATTTGTAGCAGCCTACAAAAATAAGTTTTAAGGTCAAAATAAATGTTTTAAGCAATTAGAAGATCAAATATCCTCTAAATGAAAGAGCTTTTTGACGTAAAATTAGCATTTTTGTGCCTACTCTACCTTCAAACTAAAAAAAAAAACGATATGAGTAAAAAGCACTCCAGAATAAAAACAATAATATTGGGTAAAACAGAACTAAACTCGGGCCGGAAATACGCTTCCCTGCTTTATTAGTGGCTGTGCTCTACCTTTTGTTTTAATGACCCCCCGCTCGAAAATGAAAAAAAAACTAAGAATGCGCCATTTTGACCCCTTTTTGCGATTTTTTTGCAATTTTTGCAGCCTATTTTAACGCAATTTAACCTATATATTTTTATTTCAATTTAACCTTTTTTGTCCGTTTTTTCATTTTTCTTCTGCTCGCCTCCACCCCACCCCCCGTTTCCAAAAATTTTGCCTCCCCCTCCCTTGCCCACAAGGATGAACCCAACCCAGGGTTTTATGTTTGTTTGGGGGGGGGGGGCGAATTTAAGTGCAAAAATAAATTTCGGGGGGAGGGGGCTCCGCTCCACCCCCCCCCTTGAAATTTGAGTTGGGGAGGGGCGGAGCCCCCCTAATTTTTGAAAAGGTTAAAAAATCAGGGATAAACGTAAATAAAGCTGTATAGGATAAACGTAAATAAAGCTGTATAACAGAACAGACCTGTGCACGCACGGTTTGGAAATGCCCCCAATGGGCGTAGCCAGGGGTGTCTAGGGGGTCTAGACCATACATAGGCAAGGGGGAGGGGGTTGGGGGGGTTAACCCCCCCCAAATTCTGAGAAGGGGGGTTTAACCCTCCCCCCCCACTCCCACTCAGAAGTGGGGGGGGAGAAAAAGTTAACCCCCCAATTTTGGAAAAATGAAGAAAAAAAATGTCTTTAAAATGACTTCTAACTGCTTTCAAACCATAGGTGGGCAGCCTCTCGGATTTTTTTTGGGGGGGGGGGGTCAAATTTTAGGGGGGTGTCCAGTAAGACCCAAATTTTGAGGGGGGTGTACCCAATATTTCCGCGCTGCCTTAAAATGAGCTTAAAACGCGTAAAATAACGTAAAACAAGCTTATAAATGCTTTAAAACTGTGTAAAATTAAAATAAGATCTTGTTGCAACTTATAAATTTTATTTTTTTAATTCTTTTAATAAAAATGTGCAGTGGAGCAGTCAGGATTTCATTTCGGGGGCGTCAGTCTGGGGGAGGGGAGAAAAAGTGTTGTCAAAGCGGCGTGACGCGCTGCCGCCTGCGTCGGCCGGGGTGTCTGGGGGGTGTCCCCCCAGCCGCCGGAGACAAAAATTTTTTAAAATATATACTAAAAACGGCTTAAAAATCGTCTCCTCGTGATCGCGTGAACATACCTTTTACTTTTGTTTTTTTTACCTAATTTCTACATAATTTTCTGTGATCTTAAAAATTCAGTCAGGGGGGTTCGGGGGAACTATGCCCCCCGGAGGAGAAAATTTATAATTTGAGGCGCTAAAATACACTAAAGATTTTAATTCCAAATGATAGTAATTACAAAATTTAAGAATTTTATAGCTATACTATACATTTATAACATGTGTTTAAAACGTTAAAAAAAGGATAATAGTGTTTTATAGTAGTTTTATTAAACATGTATGCCTTAACTACTGAATGGGATAATCGATTTGAAATTGAAAAACTAAGATAAATTGCCAATTTAAACTGCCCGCGTAGCAGGGAAATTTAAACTGCCCGCGTAGCGGGGGAATTTAAAGGTAATAAACGTGAAAATAAGGTAATAAACACTCCGCTAAAAATTTTTAGTCCTTTTATACCACTTAAAAATTTTTCTTTGGGAGGCGAATTTAGGGGGGGGGGTGTCCCCCAATAACCAAAAATTAAGGGGGGGTGTAACCAAAATACGAAAATTTTGGGGGGGGGGGTCTAACCCCCCCCCAACCCCCCCCCCCTGCCCACCTATGTTTCAAACTTAAGTTTTAAGGTCAAAATGAATTTTTTAAGCAATAAAAAGCTCAAAATTGCAATAAAAAGGGCTTTTTGACCTAAAATTAGCGTTTTTTACCTATTTTTCCTTCAAAATCGAAAAACGATATGGGTAAAATGCACTCTAGAAAAAAAACGATATGGATATTTTGCGTTTCTCGGATTTTAACCCCCTCTAATTTGGGGTTTAACCCCCCCCACTCCGGACCAACTTGCCCATGTATGGTCTAAACCCCCCCCCCTTTTTATGTCGTCAAAGGGAAAAATTTCGGCTTAGACCCCCCTTTTGGGTCGCCAAGTATAAAAATTCGGGGATCTAGAACGACCATTTTTTAAAAATTTTCTCACGCTCTTTCTCAGCTGGATTGTTTCTGGAGTTAGGTTGGACTGAAAATTTTTGCGACAACCAGCAGCGATGTTGTGCGCGGAAGCTTTTTTCAAGATAGATCTAAACATGTTTACATCTCTTTTGACCTCTGTTGGATTGGGGATGTTGGATAATTTTGCTTCAATTTTATTTCTGTAGCTGGTCCAATCGGCTTTTTTTATTGGGATTTGTAAAAATTTTCCTGGTTATTGGGGCTATTATTGTTGAAGTAGTTTGGATTATAGGTGAGAACGGTCCGGGAAACTAGGGGGGATGGTTACCCAGGGTAAATCGAATTTTGAATTCTAGGAGGGGTTCCCAGGAAGGTCTGGACCCTCCTAGATTTTTAGGGGGGGTCGATCCGGGGTGCAAAATTTTAAAATCTTGAGGGGGGTCAGGTGGGGTACGATTTCCAAAGCAAAACAGTTTTAAACCATAATAACTTTAATAATTGTTCTTTTTATAGGATAATACTACATTTTATTGAATAAAAAATGATATTCTGGTGTAAAAAGGATGTAAAAACATGAATATTGAATATGTGTTAAAAAAAATCATGTTTTTGGAAGAAAATTTAGTATAAAAAAAGTATCTAAAATTTTCCTAAAGGGGGAGGGGGAGGGTCAGATTTCAAATTTTATAGGGGGGTCAGGGGTAAAAAATTCGGAAATTTGGGAAGAGGGAAGGCCCCTAGATTTTCGTCTAGGGGGGTCCCAAAATTTTGAGGCTAGGGGGAGGTGGACTCCACCCTGCCTTCCCCCCCCTTTCTCACCTATGATTTGGATGCTGACGATTATAGGTAAGTGGTCTGAGCTTAAAGTCGTTTGTATAAACCAGTCTGTTGAGGTGAGTGTTGTTGGAGGTGTTGGAGTGAGTCTGAAACTAAGGAGATATTAGGTGATCTTGGGTTTTCCTTTAGATGGAATGCGCGTTGGAGTGTTCTTGTTCAGTGATGCAATATTTGATTTGTTGATGATTGCAATGTAATCACCTCTGGCGTTCGTGAGACTTGAGTGCCAGAGGCCATGGTGTGCGTTGATATCTCCTAGTAGAATGCTATCCATATCCTGATTTGATTATTAAGGAGATGGCTGATGTCTGGTTGGTAGTTGGCGTTGCAAGAGCTGGAAGGAGGAATATAAATGTTGAAGATTAAAATATTCGAATTGTTGAGAAGGATTTGGAGGCCAGGTATTTCTGCGTGGGGGTCATTTCGTTGTATATCCAAAGTTTTGAAGTTGATAGAGTGATGGACAAAAAAGAGCAGACCGCCTCCATTGGAATCCCGATCTTTCCTGAGTGTTGTGTAATTTGCGATTTTGGGGTCTTTAGATTTACTAGATAGTTTTAACCATACATGGGCAAGTTGGTTCGGAGTGGGGGGGGGGTTAAACCCCAAATTAGGGGGGGTTAAAATCCGAGAAACGCAAAATACCCATATCGTTTTTTTTTCTGGAGTGCATTTTACCCATATCGTTTTTCGATTTCAAAGAAAAAATAGGTAAAAAACGCTTATTTTAGGTCAAAAAGCCCTTTTTATTGCTTTTTTGAGTTTTTAATTGCTTAAAACATTCATTTTGACCTCAAAACTTAAGTTTGAAGGCAGTTAGAAGTCATTTTAAAGACATTTTTTTCTTCATTTTTTCAAAATTGGGGGGGGGGGTTAACCTTTTCTCCCCCCCCCACTTCTAAGTGGGGGGGTTAAACCCCCCTTCTCAGAATTTGGGGGGTTAACCCCCCCGTGCCCATGTATGGTTTTAACTCTTGGATAGCAGCGATATAAATGTTGTTTTCAACAAAAAAGTTTTTGAGCTCTTGTATTTTGTTAGAAATTCCATTTGCGTTAAATGGCAAAATGTTTATAGTAGAGTTTTTAGTGGTTGTAGACGGTTGAGTAGATGAAATGCATCTGTTTCAGAGAAAATTTTGGTTATAGTTTTTTAGACTGTTAAAATTAGAGCATTTTAGGCGTAACCAGTTTTTACATTTGTTGCACTGGACACTATTTCTGTCAATATTTTTGACACAGTGCGCGCACGGAAAATAGTTTTAGGCGGGCTGGGGTTGGGATGAATGTCCCCAGACATTGCCATCACTAACTGCAGCAACCAGGATGGCTGCCGCTTAGCTGGAAAAAATGGATGCAGTCAGGCACAAAGTGGAATCCTTTGTGCCCCGGAAAAAGATTAACGGTATTGGCCTTCCCTTCCTGGATGAATCCATTCCGGTCCGGATAGAGTCGCTGCGTAGAAGCTCCGTCGTTGACTCGGGGGGGGGTCTAAGCGTCTAACCCCTAATTTTTACCTTTGCCGACCCAAGAGGGGGTCTAGACCCTCCTGACTACACCCATGAATTTTATTGACAAAAAAACCAATAATTTTAATAAACACTAAGTACTACACTTCAAGCAAGGTAAAAAAATCATATTTGGTTGATTTGTGTTCCTTCCCGTTCCCACAGCTAAAATTTCCAACCGCCCAGCAAGAGCTTGATAATTTTTTCTATATAGGTACCCTAAAAACATGGAGATCCTGCTCATCTGTTTTGGTTTACAGCATAGATGAACACGGTCAAACAGCCAGAGGGGGGGGGTGTTTACCCCGGGTAAATGACATTTCAAAATCTAGGAGGGGGGTCCTAGGGGGGTCGAACCCCCCCTAGCTTTCTAGGGGGGGTCGACCCAGGGTGGAAGATTTTGAAACCTAGAGGGGGGTCAGGTGGGGTCCAATTTCCGAAGCAAAATACTTTTAAACTATTAAAGGTTTAATAATAGTTTTTTTATAAGATAATACTACTTTTTATTGAATAAAAAGCGATATTCAGGTGTAAAAAGGGTGTAAAAACATGAATTTGTGTAAAAAATTCACGTTTTTGGAAGAAATTTAGTATTAAAAAAGTACTTAAAATTTTCTCGAGAGGGGAGAGGGGAGGGAGGGGGTCAGATTTCAAAATCTAGAGAGGGGCAGGGATAAAAAATTTGAAAATTTGGGGGGAGGGGAGGGCCCCCCTGGATTTTTTTCTAGGGGGGCCCCAAAATTTCGAGGCTAGGGGGGGGTGGACCCCACCCTAACCCCCCTTGTTCATCTATGGGTTACAGTATGGATGTAGTTAGGGGGTTTAAAAGGTCTCTAAACACCTTTTTTGTGAAATCTAGAATTTGCCAATGTTTGCTAATGTAATTTTTAACTATGAACACGTTTTTACCGCTAAAAACATTAAATAATACGTTAGGAGGCCAAAAAATAAATTATAACAGCAATATCCTCCTGTTTTTCTTACCTTTTAAAAAATTATCCCCCCCCCCGAAATTTTTTTTGTACTGAAATCCTCTCCCCCCCAGGGCATGTGCCAGGATTTTCGAAAGGAGGGGGCCAGACTCTAGAAAACTAAAAACGGAACATATATGCAGCGCGAAGCGCCGCATTTTGCGCCGCGAAGCGGCGCCAGGCGGACGCTAAGCATCCGCCGGGGGTCTGAGGGGTGTCCCCCCAGCCGCCAGAGGCGAAATTTTTTGATTTAACATTTAAAATGAGCAAAATTAGGGCTTAAAAATACCTATTTACATTAAATGCAAAGCAGACGGGCCGACAGAATCCACTTTTTGCATACCCCAAGAAAGGAGGTAGGAGTTACCTTCCTTTTTACCTCCCCCCGCCCCCCTGGACCTACCTCCTCTTCCTTAATTTTTACCCCAGCCAATCCAGAAAGGGGGGCCATGCCCATGGCTCCCCTGCCCCCTCTCCTGGCACGGGGCCTGCCCATAGGTGAGAAAGGGGGGGCAGGGTGGGGTCCACCCCCCCTAGCCTCAAAATTTTGGGGCCCCCCTAGACAAAAATCTAGGGGGGCCCCCCCTCCCCCAAATTTCCGAATTTTTTACCCCTGACCCCCCTCCAGATTTTGAAATCTGACCCCTCCCCACCCTCCCCCCTCGGGAAAATTTTAGGTACCTTTTTTATACTAAATTTTCTTCCAAAACGTGAATTTTCATCACATATTCATGCTTTTACACCCTTTGTATACATGAATATGGCTTTTTATTCAATAAAATGTAGTATTATCCTATAAAAAGAACAATTATTAAAGTTATTATGGTTTAAAACTGGTTTGCTTTGGACACCGGACCCCACCTGGACCTGACCCCCTCTAGAATTCAAAATTTCGCACCCCGGGTGGACCCCCCCTAAAAAGCTAGGGGGGGTCCGGACCCCCCTGGGACCACCCTCCTAGAATTCAAAATTCGATTTACCCCGGGTAACCACCCCCCCTAGCTTCCCCGACCGTGCTCACCTATGGGCCTGCCCCCCCCCCAAATGAAACCCTGGGTAAGTCCCCAGGTAAGGAGTCAAAAATCTGGGCGCAATAGAACTTTACTCCCTCTGCGCTTGTTTCTTGGTTATTATTTACGTGTAGATTTATATTTTAAGCTGGAAAATATAGCAATATGACCAATATTTACAGTAAAACAAGCAGTTTTGGGTAAAAATAAAGTATACATAACTCACCACTTGTAAATTTTTGAAACATGTTTCCAAAATTCCAAACCATTTAAGATCGTGCATGCATGATGCATGCACAACTTTCTTTCAACACAATCTTATCTTTGCATGTTTAGGCTTCAAGTGATGGCAAACGCTCGTTTTTACAACGGATCGCCGGAAGTCTTTGAGGCTATTAACGATCGTATTAAACGTGGTGATATCGTCGGCTGTGTGGGACACCCGTCAAGAACAAAAAAGGGAGAATTATCGATTGTTCCCACAGCCATGCAGGTATATAGTTAAGCATATAATTCAGCTACGTAAACGATTTTTCAAAACTGAGAAACAACAATAAATTTTAAATGTTACTTTTTTTCTCAAATTTGAAGACCAGTAATTAACCATACATATTTCTGTACATAAAAAGCTAAATTTTTATAAAGTATGTAATTAAAGGTTTGGTTTCTGTAGAAACATTGTTTAAATCATCATAACCATTAGTTTCCTTGTTAATTTCAATGAAACGCAAGCCAAAGTTTAAATAATTTTTATAAGAATTTTACAAATTGTTTTTTTACATTTTTATTCTTGTGCATATTAGGGTAATTGACTTAATTTCGGCCACCTTTTTTATTTTTTTAGATAAGTTTTTTCTGGTTTTTCCAATGGACCCAAAATTTGGGTCTAAAAATCAAATGATAGCTATTTTTGTTATTCCAGTGCAAAATTTTAAAAGTTCTGTTACACAGAACAGTGTAGGTTTAAAGTTTTTTATAGTGGCCGAAATTAAGGCGGAGCCATGAACTTGGCCATCTAGAAAAAACTGGCTATAACTATTGCCAAAACCTTAAACAATCAAGTTTTAATAACCTTTATTTTTAGTTGAATTTTTTGGCTTAAAAAAACGTCAAAAAAAGTCAAACGAGCAAAAAAAATTCTTTATAAATACTGTAGTCCGATGATATTTGAAAACAGCAAAAAACAGCAGGTTCTTTTACCTAAATTTTAAGGTGGCCAAATTTATTGGAATCTTAAAATGCGCAGTTAGTTAGACGCATTGCAAAGTGATTTTGAAGAAAATATCAAAACATGAAATTTAACAATTTTGGGCCTTAAATAGAAGATGTTTTAAGGTTATATAATAATGCTTCGTTCTAAATTTGATGCAGTTTAAACACAATCACTTTTTGTATTAAGATTTTGATAATGCAGAATAACACAAATAAACAACTTTTGCAAAAACACTTTATCCTAAATTGGTGGCCGACATTAAGGACTGGCCGAAATTAAGTCAGATACCCTATGCACAAGGTTTTATGTAAACTTTTATGGAAAAAATATGCTAATCAAGAAATTATTTACTTATGAAAATTTTAGGTATTAACGCCGTGTCTTAGAATGCTCCCAGCCATGCACTTTGGACTGAAAAATCAAGAAACCAGATATAGAATGAGGTATTTAGACCTAATTATGAACGAAAATGTGAAACAAAAATTCGTCATACGAGCCAAAATTATCAGATTCGTCCGAAACTATTTGGATAAACTAGGATTTTTAGAAGTAAGCTAAATTGTTTTTCATGTGTATTTTATTTATTTATTAATAATTTAGTATTTTTATTGTAATTTCTGGTAATTCTGATCGACGACCTGCTCGATTCAGAATAGGAATAATTAATTATTACTAATTTAAAACTGGAGATATTGATGCGATTATAATAAACATGGTGGCAGGCGGTTTCGTTTAGCACCAAAGACCAAACAAAATTAGATACCTATTATAATTTAATTATTTATATTATATTCCACATATTTATTTAAATTTGAAAGGTGGAGACACCAATGATGAACATAGGTGAGCACGGTCGGGGAAGCGCAAGGGGGGGTGGTTACCGGGAAGACTGAATTTTGAATTCTAGGAGGGGGGTCCCAGGGGGTCCCCGGACCCCGCGAGCTTTCTAGGGGGGAACCCCACCCGGG
The DNA here is from genome assembly GCA_030248175.1 of Microlaimidae sp. YZB2_3. Lineage (NCBI taxonomy): Eukaryota > Metazoa > Nematoda > Chromadorea > Desmodorida > Microlaimidae > Microlaimidae sp. YZB2_3. The sequence continues at coordinate 17,162 of JASAMX010026800.1, forward strand.
GTGCGAAATTTTGAAATCTATAGGGGGGTCAGGTGGAGTCCGGTGTCCAAGCAAAACAGTTTTAAACCATAATAACTTTAATAATTGTTTTTTTTATAGGATAATACTACATTTTATTGAATAAAAAGGCCATATTATGTATAAAAACGGTGTAAAAACATGAATATGTGATGAACATTCACGTGTTGGACAGAAAATTAGTATAAAAAAGGTACCTAAAATTTTCCCGAGAGGGGAGGGGGGGTTAGATTTTAAAATCTAGAGGGGGTCAGGGAAAAAATTCGGAAATTTGGGGTAGGGGCCCCCCTAGATTTTCTTCTATTGGGGGGGCAAATTTCGAGGCCAGGGGGGGTGCACCCCACCCTGCCCCCCCCCCCTTTCTCACCTATGATGATATATGGTGGCACTGTCTGTAAGCTAGGGGGGGGGTGGTTACCCGGGTAAATTGATTTTTGAATCTAGGAGGGGGGTCCCAGGGGTCGACTCCTTAGCTTTTAGGGGTCGACCGGGTGCGAAATTTTGAAATCTAGAGGGGGGTCAAGGTGGGCTTTCGTGTCCAAGACAAACAGTTTTAAACCATAAAGAAATTCTATACTTGTTCTCTTGATAGGATAATACTACATTTTATTGAATAAAAAGGCGATATTCATGTATAAATGGTGTAACACTAATATGTGATGAAAATTCACGTTTTTTGGAAGAAAATTTTAGTATAAAAAAGGTAATCTGAAAATTTTCCTTGAAGAGGGGGGAGGGGGGGGGGGGGGGTCAGATTTTAAAAATCTAGAGGGGGTCAGGGGTAAAAATTCGGAAATTTGGGGAGGGGGGCCCCGAGATTTTCTTTGAGGGGGGGGGGCAAAATTTTTAAGGCCAGGGGGGGGGGGGTGAGCCACCGCCCCCCCCCCTCTCTACTGATGATGACGAATTGGGAGTGGTGCGACGGCCAAACCTTTCGTCACACACCCAAAACGATCTATGCATGGACTTGTACGTACATGCGAATACGAATAATAATTATAATTTACTATCACTAATTAATTAATTATTTAAAGGTGGAGACACCGATGATGAACATGGTGGCGGGCGGTGCCACTGCCAAGCCCTTCGTGACGCACCACAACGACCTGGGCATGGATTTGTACATGCGCGTCGCCCCCGAGCTCTACCACAAGATGTTGGTGGTGGGCGGGGTGGACAGAGTCTACGAGATTGGACGACAGTTCCGAAACGAGGGGATCGATCTCACCCATAATCCGGGTAAGTGTTTTAATTTTTGGTTTTCGTAATCGGACCTGTGCACTGCCTCCCCCGGCGGAGTTTATTGGGGGGCACGGGGGGCAACTTTTTTGAAACGGGGCGAGCATTAAAACGGGGGCAATCAGAGGAGAAAGAAAAAAAAAAGACGGAAAAAAGACAAAAAGTGCAAAATTAAAGTGAAAATAGGTCCAAAAGGACTTTGGGGGGGGGACCCGACCTCCGAATTTTGGGGGCTGTCTCAAAAAAAATTTGTGGTACACCTCAAATACCCCATTTTTAGTACTGGGACCCCCTAAATTTTAAGGTTGATTCGGGTACCCTGAAATAAAGGGGGGAAAGGGATTTTTGGGAGACAGACAGGCAGCCCCCCCCGGGAAAACAGGGGGCGGCTACAACGGGATTTTGGGAGTACAGACAGCACCGGCCCCCCCCGGGTAAAAGAACTTTTTTTAAACGGGGGGGAAAAGGGGGGAAGAGGGGGAAAAAAAAGAAAAAAGGAGAAAAAGAAGGGAAAAAACGGAATATGAAATAGGCTAAAAAAAAAAAAAAGGGTTAAAAAGTCAGGCTATAATTGGGATTTATTTGGGGGGGTATAACCCCCTAAACCCCTGCCCTGCCCACCTATGCTACCGATACTCCCTCCCCCCAAATATGGAGCTACCCCGGACACCCTCCCTAAAATTTGGGAAGGTGGAGGGTCCCAGTACTAAAAATGGGGTATTCAAGATATACCACAAAAAACTTTTTGGGAGATTTTCCCAATATCGGGGATTCTCGCCTTGCTAGCCCTTTCTTTCCACATCGTGTATTTTTGTTTTAGACACCATAATCGAGAACGGCAGAAAGGGCTGAGAGAGAGAGATAGAGAGTGGCTGAAATTCAATTAAGTAGGATTTTTCAATGGGGAATCGAAGTCTTTGGTTTATGGCATTTAGTAAAGAAAATGAGTCGTACCCTGCCTCAAGCCAGACTACATTTTTCCTCTGAAATGAATATCTGGGTTATAAGGTCTTATAGGATTGTCAAAATTTGGATTCATTTTAATTAAAAACAGGGGAAATTAGGATTAGGTGGTGACAGAAACCACAAGTTAGTATTTCCTGGTAAATTGAATTTTAAAAAAGGACTGCGCTTCCAGAGTACTTGCTACCCTTACTGGCTTTCTAGGGGTTGGGTCGACCTAGAATTTTAAGTTTAAAATTTAAAGGGGAAGGAAAGGTCATGTATCACCCAAGTCGAGACGAGTATCACTCAAGTCTAAATTAAAATTATGGTATTTGTTTTTTATTAAGATAATATTGATTTTTTTTTTACATTTTATTATATTATTATTACCATTATTATTTTTTTATTATCATTATTATTATTATTATTATTATTATTAATATTAATGTTATTATTTTATTATTAATGTTATTATTATTAATATTATTATTATTATTATTATTATTATTATTATTATTATTATTATTATTATTATTATTATTATTATTATTATTATTATTATTATTATTATTATTATTATTATTATTATTATTATTATTATTATTATTATTATTATAGGGAAGAGCGCGGAGCGCTCTTTCCCTTATATTAAATGGGTTAAGTCACTGCGCGGTTAACCGTTGTTGATGGCGTCATCAAAATCAACAAAACCTTTAATAGTTTTTTAGCCAATTAAAAATCTAAAACATTTTACATATCAACTAAAATATTACCCATATTTTTCTGATATTAAAAACCTAAAAACTTTTGCTAAACATACCTGAATTTCATACTAAAAAGCTTAATTTGCTTAACTTTTTTTTGTTTTTTTTTTTTTTTCGGTTGCCCCAAAATTTTTTACTGTGGTGAATATTTGGAGCTGATTTTTTGCACATTCATATGCTTAATTGCCCCCGCACCTGAATTTCATTCTCGAATATGCTCTATTGTCCGTAGTTAAACCTCTGTTCATGTGAAAAACGACCAGTTTTCTTTTAAGTTACGCATTAGGTAGGCTGGGGTACTTGTGTTAGCACCTTTTTTTCCTTAATGAATTACATATTAAGTAACTTCATTCAGTAATACACATTCTCTTGTGGTTATTTTTTTGGTTTAAATCTTATTAATTCCTTACCTTTTTATAAAAATTACTAATTTTCAACGGAAAGAGCGAAAAAATATTCTTACCACTAATTAGCAGCCATATTAGCAAACAATAAAAATTATTTAAAAAAAATAAAATGAAATAAATCTTGGGTGACGTGTGAGCGCTGCGGGGTACAATGTTTCAATAGACGGAAATTTATCAAAATCGAAACAGAAAAAACTCTTCATGGGTGGCGC
>JASAMX010026801.1:0-10509 GCA_030248175.1 Microlaimidae sp. YZB2_3
ACTCTTTCCGAATGGGTATATAATTTAACGTATGTGGGTAAAAACCAAGATTAAGAGCTAATATTAAAATCAAGATTCTCTAAAAAACTTTTTATATATTTTATATATTATATTTTAGCTACAACTACACAACTCCTTGATTCTTACAACGATTGGACTACAGCTGTTAATGACAAAAAATCTGTTGACATAATATATCTGGACTTTGCAAAAGCTTTTGATACTGTGTCACATCAAAAACTTTTGTATAAACTAAATAAATACGGGATTTCTGGAAAGCTGCTAAATTGGATAGAAGCTTTTCTAACAAATAGAGAAATGAAAATAATAATAAATGATACTATTTCCGAATTTTACCCAGTTAGTAGCTCGGTACCACAGGGTTCTGTTTTAGGACCATTCCTTTTTTTAATATATATTAACGATATTGTCAATTGTGTACAAAACTCTGAGATTAGGCTTTTTGCAGATGATGCAAAAGTCTATTCTAGTTATTCAGAGTTATCTGAGAATCAATAGAATTAAATTACAAGATGATCTGAATAGAATTGCTAAATGGGCTTTCGACTGGCAACTATGTCTGTCTGAAAATAAATGTGAAGTTCTACATATAAATAATAAAAAATATGAAAACCAAACGGATTATTACTTAAATAATAAGAAATTGCCTAAAACTAAATTAGTAAAGGATCTAGGGGTATACATAAATAACAACCTTAAATTTTCAATACATTGTCAGAAAATAGCTGGTAAAGCTTTAAAAACAACTAATTTAATTTTTAGATGTTTTAAATCAAAATCAATTAAAAATTATCTCACTGCCTATAAAAGTTTTGTCCGCCCAGTCTTAGAATATCCCAGTCCTGTTTGGAATCCTTACATGAATAAAGATAAATATATTTTAGAAAAAGTCCAAAGAAAATTTACTAAAAGATTATTTAAAAGATGTAATATGTTTGATAATGGATATAACAATAGATTAAGCATACTCCAATTGAAGACTTTAGAAGAACGTAGAGATAAAATAGATTTAATTGAAACATTCAAAATAATAAATGGTTTGGTAAATTTAAATCCAGATAAATATTTTATGATAAATGAAAATCCAACTAGGAGGCATTCAAAAAAGATCAAAATTAAACATTGTAAGCTAAATTGCAAAAAATACAGTTTCTTTAATAGAGTCACAAATAAATGGAATTTGCTAAGTGAAGCACAAGTATGTGCCAAAACATTGTATCAATTTAAAAAATCCTTATAGCAGTGGTAAACTTGTAATAGATTACTAAATGACTAAAAGAAGAGCTTTATAATTTAAAGCCTTTAGTCATTCTTTTCTAGCGAGCCAGGTCTGCCTTTGTAATACTTTTTATGTATATTATGTAATTTTTTTCTCTCGGTGTTTGTTATTGTAACTCAACTGGGTTGCATTAACACTGTATTTTGTAACACTAATTAAAAACATTTGTGTTTATTTTTTTTTATCATGTTCTAATGTACTCTAGAAAATAAATCTTTATCTTTATCTAATCATCCAAATCATTTTTGGCTTTAAATATTCTTTTCTCAGTAGCTAACCGAGTATTACTAAATAATACTAAACGCAAAATAATATTGATTTACAAATTGCAGTTAATTAATTAGTTGATTGAGCCAAAAAATGGCAATTGGAAAAATGCAACCCATAAATGTGCAATATTTTATGCTATTTTATACACATCACCGTATAATTATTGTAAATATCGTGCTGTATGCCAGACATACTTACCTGATGAGCGGTTTAACTACGACGCGTCAATAAAAAATTATTATTTTATTATTAAAGTGTATTGTCGTGACCTGGTTTTTGAAGGAAGGTGAATTACTTAAATTTGCAAAACATTTTTAAAAGTTTTTAAGATAACATTTATTTACAAAATTTTTCAAACAAAACACAAAAAATGTTAATTTTAAACATCTGAACCTTTCTTCCAACATCCAAAAATTTTTGTATATCTGCTGCATCTTCTTTTTTTAAACTTTTTTTAAATGCTTAAAAGATACATCATGCATTTTATTTCGCGTTTTGGACGCATACAAAATTTTGCTTCGGATGCATCAATCCTTTATTGATACCCCGATATGGATGGGGTGCCTGAAGTGGAAAAAACGGTTTTTACTTGCCTTCTACCTACCTACCGGGGCTGTTTTAAATTCTGAATGAGTCACACTTGCGTATATTTTATACGAATTGTGGCTCATTCTGCCGTATTAACGACGTGGTACTTTGAGAATACAATAATATTCCAATGTGTAACACAAACAGCGTTTGTGGAAACTAAAAAACCAGCAGATACAAAATATTTTACTTTGGTGGTTACGATAATAATCATAATATTATATGATCACCCTTCCTCCAAAAATCTTTAGTAATGTTTTACTTCTTATTATATCATGCTGGTGTTGTATCTATTTGGCATATCTGCACATAGCATGCTGCTCCTAGTTTTTTAAGAAGATATGCAACTCTCATTTTATATTGGGAGATTTGGATATAGGAAAACAAACAAATAAACAAAACTTATGTATATTTTTATGTTTTTGTGTGTCCGTGTCTGTAACTTAGAAATAAAAATCTTTAATTTTATAATTTAAATAGTAAATTTAGCACAATTTTATATACAATAGTACTTAAATTTCAATCGAGTACTCTACATTTTAAAATTACCAACTATTCTCAAACGTACACGTAACAAAATTTTTACATGTATTAAATATTAATATTACCAGTATCAACTTTTACACGTATTAAAAAATCTTTCTTTTAACTAAAAACCGTTGGTTTTTTTTAATTAAGCTTAATTATTTAATAAAGTAGTCAAAACTTGCATATACAAATGTAGTCCATAGCCATATAAACGAGCCTACTTCCAAAAAATCGGCCAAAAATTGCGCCAATTTCGAAATGAAATAATTTTCGGCGGACAAAATTCTTCGTCTTCACCCGAGTCGCAGTCTTCCACATCATCACACACCTGACTGCTTTTCAGCCATTTCCCCCCTCCCGGACACAAATATGTGTATTGCTTCATTTTATTGGTGGGCCGAGCGGTCGTCGTTTTGCGAGAGTTGAAATTTTTTCCAACCGACTTTGACCGACCGGCCGACTTTTGCCGCGTCACGAAGGGTCGTTTGGATTTTTTGGAAACTCTGGATTTGGAAACCGGAGCTGGCGACATTTTCTGAGCTGCTGGTGCTTTCACATTAGGTTTAGATTCGGCTAGTGAAGAGGTCGAATTTTTTTCTTGTGTTTTCGCAAATTCGTCCACTTCATCTTGAGGTGAACTATAAGGATAAATTACAAAAATTATTTTACAGTTATTGTACCGAAATAATAATTTTAAAAGAATAGGAAATGAAAGATTTGAAACGCGTTTATAACAGTGATGTTCCTACCCTCCGATATCATGCTCCGGTGCTCCGGCCATTTAAAGCGGAGGGAGCTCCGGCTCCGGAGCTCCGCTCCTTGAATAACCGATTTGAAGCTTATTTAAGCTTGAAATACATTTTAAACGACTCTAGCTGTATTTGTAGGACTATTTTTTATTGTTTTAAATAAGTTTTGGGAAAAATTTAGTTTTAAAAAAAATGTTGATATAATATTTAATGCCATTACTTTTAAATTATTCACTTAGTATAAAAATAGGGCGGACTCCGGACTCCGGAGCTCCAGGGTTGGCTCCGGAGCTCCTACAAGCGGAGCACTGCTCCGAAGCTCCGGGGAATATCACTAGTTTATAATGAACACATTTTCATTTAACTAATCTCCGACTACAAAAATATAAAAATCACAATGAATTACTGTGTTCATCTATGTCCTGTATCTTAAGAAAGAAATTTTGAAAATATTAACAGTTAGAAACGCGTTTTTGTTACTATAAGGTTTTAGTTTCTTATTTTTGGTTTCAAGTTTTTTCGACTCCATTGAGTCTAAATCCCAATTTTTGTGCCATCTCGTAAGCATTGTAAAGATCCTCAAATATCAGATATCATTCGTGATTTGCGGCTATATGTTTTTTGCTCTGTGGAAATAAAAGTGGGAGGAGCTAAGAATTGAAGATATTTACGTTGATTCAAGATCAATTTTTTTCCAAGGACTTATTAACTGAAAATGATTGTATAGAGTCATAATCATATAGAAATCTACAACAACTTCCGTTAAAATAGGACGGCAATGACACTCCTGCAGTGTAGTGTATTGTGTAATGTCGTCGAAACCAATGATATGGTGTTTTTAAAGCCAGAAGCAGGGACTTTCGAGCTATCGGAAATTTTTGGGAACTAAGAGCCACGAGCAATGAAAATTTGAAGCCATTAAGAAAAAAAAAACTGGTTGAGACTTATATTTAGCTGTCGCTTAGGTAGAGGTTTTAGTGATTTTTACTTTTGGCTCCAAGTTCCCAACATACGGTTCCAAGTTTCCTATTTTTGGCTCCAAGTTCTTACGGCTCCATAGATCCTAAATCGACACTAAGCAATTCTAGGCTATTATTGATCGTTGCAAAAAGGCAACAACTGCAGCCAAGACAACATTTTACCTGTAACTGCTAAGTTTCTAAGACATCTGCTTTTAAAAAATCTTAAAAGAAATAATTTTGCATAAACGAAATAATAATAAAAAATTGTTTAAGCTCGACACAATCCCACTGTGTCGTGGAAGAATTGGTATATAATACTGTTGAAAAGCAAAAAAACTTAAAGGGTAAAAAATTTTTAAGAAATAAAGTAAACGAAAAACTGTATTATAGGATAAGATATGAATCTAGTATATAAAATTGTATAACAAGCAGAAAAATAAGGCATAAATCAATTATTGTTGAATTATATATGGTTGACGCTGAAAATTAGAATGCAGACATGAGGGGACCAATTAAAGTTGTGCGGTAATGACGTTTAAAAAAAACAAATAAGAACGCCGGATTTTTTTTTAAATTCCACCTTTTCACAAAATATACATAAATTAAACAACTTTAGTCCTTAAAATTTGCATTTACGTTACAAATTAAGTAATTTTATAAATAATTATTAAAATACAGTTTTTAATCTTTGTTATTAATCCGCTTTAGTGAAAAAATTTAAATGTTTTTTGCTGTTATATAGTCGATTCAATACTGCAAATAACGCGGTCAGCTAGATTTTATTTGCCATTAATAAAATGTGTATCTCATTCTAACTAAGTTTCTGCATTATAGCAAAAACAAAACAGGTCAATTAAAAAAAACACATCAAAGTATTATTTTATAATGAAAAAAAACAGTTGATAGCATAATTATTGGTGCATTTAAAATAAATACCGGTACATAAGATTTAAATGTGCAAAATTTTAAATGTTTTATCAACTGTTTTTTTATTCTTAGTTTTTAATTACTCGGTGTTTCCTTGAAAAAGTTTGGCTTGAGGGGGGCCCCATCGTGGCCTGCGCTGTTTAAGCCGTTCTTTCATTTCAAAATAGGCTCTTCGGCCTGTTAGTGGGCCCATTAGTTGGTTTTTGCCGAAATCGCAAATATCGAGGCTTTCGTCCGATCCATCCGTACAATCCTTACGACCGTCGCAGAGCTAAAATAAAACATTAAAAGCTCCGGAGCTACATCCGAACAGTCCTTACGACCGTCGCAGAGCTAAAATAAAACGTTAAAAGCTCCGGAGCTACATCCGTACGATCATTACGACCGTCGCAGAGCTAAAATAAAACGTTAAAAGCTCCGGACTACATCCGTACAGTCCTTACGACCATCGCAGAGCTAAAATAAAACGTTAAAAGCTCCGGAGCTACATCCGTACGATCCTTACGACCGTCGCAGAGCTAAAATAAAACGTTAAAAGCTCCGGAGCTACATCCGTACGATCCTTACGACCGTCGCAGAGCTAAAATAAAACGTTAAAAGCTCCGGAGCTACATCCGTACAGTCCTTACGACCGTCGCAGAGCTAAAATAAAACGTTAAAAGCTCCGGAGCTACATCCGTACAGTCCTTACGACCGTCGCAGAGCTAAAATAAAACGTTAAAAGCTCCGGAGCTACATCCGTACAGTCCTTACGACCATCGCAGAGCTAAAATAAAACGTTAAAAGCTCCGGAGCTACATCCGTACGATCATTACGACCATCGCAGAGCTAAAATAAAACGTTAAAAGCTCCGGAGCTACATCCGTACGATCATTACGACCGTCGCAGAGCTAAAATAAAACGTTAAAAGCTCCGGAGCTACATCCGTACAGTCCTTACGACCGTCGCAGAGCTAAAATAAAACGTTAAAAGCTCCGGACTACATCCGTACAGTCCTTACGACCATCGCAGAGCTAAAATAAAACGTTAAAAGCTCCGGAGCTACATCCGTACGATCCTTACGACCGTCGCAGAGCTAAAATAAAACGTTAAAAGCTCCGGAGCTACATCCGTACGATCATTACGACCATCGCAGAGCTAAAAATAAAACGTTAAAAGCTCCGGAGCTACATCCGTACGATCATTACGACCGTCGCAGAGCTAAAATAAAACGTTAAAAGCTCCGGAGCTACATCCGTACAGTCCTTACGACCGTCGCAGAGCTAAAATAAAACGTTAAAAGCTCCGGACTACATCCGTACAGTCCTTACGACCATCGCAGAGCTAAAATAAAACGTTAAAAGCTCCGGAGCTACATCCGTACAGTCCTTACGACCGTCGCAGAGCTAAAATAAAACGTTAAAAGCTCCGGAGCTACATCCGTACGATCATTACGACCATCGCAGAGCTAAAATAAAACGTTAAAAGCTCCGGACTACATCCGTACAGTCCTTACGACCATCGCAGAGCTAAAATAAAACGTTAAAAGCTCCGGAGCTACATCCGTACGATCCTTACGACCATCGCAGAGCTAAAATAAAACGTTAAAAGCTCCGGACTACATCCGTACAGTCCTTACGACCATCGCAGAGCTAAAATAAAACGTTAAAAGCTCCGGAGCTACATCCGTACGATCATTACGACCATCGCAGAGCTAAAATAAAACGTTAAAAGCTCCGGAGCTACATCCGTACGATCATTACGACCATCGCAGAGCTAAAATAAAACGTTAAAAGCTCCGGAGCTACATCCGTACGATCATTACGACCATCGCAGAGCTAAAATAAAACGTTAAAAGCTCCGGAGCTACATCCGTACGATCATTACGACCGTCGCAGAGCTAAAATAAAACGTTAAAAGCTCCGGAGCTACATCCGTACAGTCCTTACGACCGTCGCAGAGCTAAAATAAAACGTTAAAAGCTCCGGACTACATCCGTACAGTCCTTACGACCATCGCAGAGCTAAAATAAAACGTTAAAAGCTCCGGAGCTACATCCGTACGATCCTTACGACCGTCGCAGAGCTAAAATAAAACGTTAAAAGCTCCGGAGCTACATCCGTACGATCATTACGACCATCGCAGAGCTAAAATAAAACGTTAAAAGCTCCGGAGCTACATCCGTACGATCATTACGACCGTCGCAGAGCTAAAATAAAACGTTAAAAGCTCCGGAGCTACATCCGTACAGTCCTTACGACCGTCGCAGAGCTAAAATAAAACGTTAAAAGCTCCGGACTACATCCGTACAGTCCTTACGACCATCGCAGAGCTAAAATAAAACGTTAAAAGCTCCGGAGCTACATCCGTACGATCCTTACGACCGTCGCAGAGCTAAAATAAAACGTTAAAAGCTCCGGAGCTACATCCGTACGATCATTACGACCATCGCAGAGCTAAAATAAAACGTTAAAAGCTCCGGACTACATCCGTACAGTCCTTACGACCATCGCAGAGCTAAAATAAAACGTTAAAAGCTCCGGAGCTACATCCGTACGATCCTTACGACCATCGCAGAGCTAAAATAAAACGTTAAACGCTCCGGACTACATCCGTACAGTCCTTACGACCATCGCAGAGCTAAAATAAAACGTTAAAAGCTCCGGAGCTACATCCGTACGATCATTACGACCATCGCAGAGCTAAAATAAAACGTTAAAAGCTACAAGAGCTACATCCGTACGATCATTACGACCATCGCAGAGCTAAAATAAAACCTTAAAATGTACGGACCTACATCCGTACGATCATTACGACCATCGCAGAGCTAAAATCAAACGTTAAAAGCTCCGGAGCTACATCCGTACGATCATTACCGACCATCGCAGAGCTAAAATAAAACGTTAAAAGCTCCGGACTACATCCGTACAGTCCTTACGACCATCGCAGAGCTAAAATAAAACGTTAAAAGCTCCGGAGCTACATCCGTACGATCCTGACGATTGTCGCAGAGCTAAAATAAAACGTTAAAAGCTCCAGAGCTACATCCGTACGATCATTACGACCATCGCAGAGCTAAAATAAAACGTTAAAAGCTCCGGACCTACATCCGTACGGTCTTTACGACCATCGCAGAGCTAAAATAAAAGTGTTAAAAGCTCCGGAGCTACATCCGTACGATCATTACGACCATCGCAGAGCTAAAATAAAACGTTAAAAGCTCCGGACTACATCCGTACGATCATTACGACCGTCGCAGAGCTAAAATAAAACGTTAAAAGCTCCGGAGCTACATCCGTACGATCATTACGACCATCGCAGAGCTAAAATAAAACGTTAAAAGCTCCGGAGCTACATCCGTACGATCCTTACGACCGTCGCAGAGCTAAAATAAAACGTTAAAAGCTCCGGACTACATCCGTACAGTCCTTACGACCATCGCAGAGCTAAAATAAAACGTTAAAAGCTCCGGAGCTACATCCGTACGATCATTACGACCGTCGCAGAGCTAAAATAAAACGTTAAAAGCTCCGGAGCTACATCCGTACGATCCTTACGACCATCGCAGAGCTAAAATAAAACGTTAAAAGCTCCGGAGCTACATCCGTACGATCATTACGACCATCGCAGAGCTAAAATAAAACGTTAAAAGCTCCGGACTACATCCGTACGATCATTACGACCGTCGCAGAGCTAAAATAAAACGTTAAAAGCTCCGGAGCTACATCCGTACGATCATTACGACCGTCGCAGAGCTAAAATAAAACGTTAAAAGCTCCGGACTACATCCGTACAGTCCTTACGACCATCGCAGAGCTAAAATAAAACGTTAAAAGCTCCGGACTACATCCGTACAGTCCTTACGACCATCGCAGAGCTAAAATAAAACGTTAAAAGCTCCGGAGCTACATCTGTACGATCCTTACGACCATCGCAGAGCTAAAATAAAACGTTAAAAGCTCCGGACTACATCCGTACGATCATTACGACCGTCGCAGAGCTAAAATAAAACGTTAAAAGCTCCGGACTACATCCGTACAGTCCTTACGACCATCGCAGAGCTAAAATAAAACGTTAAAAGCTCCGGACTACATCCATTAGATCCTTACGACCATCGCAGAGCTAAAATAAAACGTTAAAAGCTCCGGACTACATCCGTACGATCATTAGACAGTCGCAGAGCTAAAATAAAACGTTAAAAGCTCCGGAGCTTTTAACGTTTTATTTAGCTCTGCACTGCTACACGGATAGGTACAAAAACTTAACGTTTTATTTTTAGCTCTCAACATAAGTAGATCGTACGGATGTAGTCCGGAGCTTTGACGTTTTATTTTAGCTCTGCGAATGGTCGTTAAGGATAACTTAGTGTAGCTCCGAAGAGCTTTTTTTAACGTTATTTTAGCTCAATAATTCGTTAAACTGTATACCGGAGCTTTTAACGTTTTATTTTACTACTATTAAATAGTCATTAAACTGTACGGATATAATTCGGAGACTTTTTAACGTTTTATTTTAGCCTACTACGACGGGTTAGCGTGGAGCTTTTAACGTTTTATTTTAGCTCTGCGACGGTCGTAATAATCGTACGGATACAAAAACTTTTTTTTGGTAATTTTAGCTCTGCGATGGTCGTACAGAATGTGCAGAAAACTTTAGACGTTTTTAGCTATAGGTCGTAAGAGGATCCGTACAGTGTAACTACGGAGCTTTTTAACGTTTATTTTTCAACGGTTCGTTAATAGATCGTACGGATGTAGCTCCGGAGCTTTTGACGCTTTATTTTAGCTCTCAATGGTAAACTGTACAATAGTCAGAAGAGCTTTTAACGTTTTATTTTAGCTCTGCAACAGTCGTAATCATACGGATGTTCCAGAAAGTTTAACGTTTTAGCTCTATTACAAATAGGTTAATAATCCGTACGGGATGTAGCTCCCGGAGCTTTTTTAACGTTTATTTTTAGCTCTGCAACAGTATAGATTTACAGGATGTAGTCCAACTTTAACGTTTTATTTTAGCTCTGCAATAGGTCAGTGATCGTACAGATGTAGGCTCCCAAAGCTTTTAAGCGTACTAGGCTCAAAATGGTCGTCTTACAGAATGCAGAGAGCTTTTAACGTTTTATTTATTACAATCGTCGTAATAATTGGTACGGATGTAACTGGGTTAACGTTTTATTTTAGCTCTGCAACAGTCATCGGGGTGGTAC
>JASAMX010026803.1:0-36571 GCA_030248175.1 Microlaimidae sp. YZB2_3
AATAAAATGTATTATCTTATCAAAAATTATTGTTAAACTTTTAATGGTTTAAGTATTTTGCTTCGGACATTTGACCCACCTGACCCCCCTCTAGGTTTTAAAATCTTCCACCCCCGGGTCGACCCTCCTCCCTAGGAAGCTAGGAGGGTTTGCATTTCGACCCCTCGAACCTCCCCCACAAAATTTTGAAATGTTATTTACCCGGGGTAAACCCACCCTCCTTAGCTTCGGTGACCGTGTTCATCTATGCCTCCATTTTGGAATTGCCCCCCCCCCCCACCCCACCCTAATAAACCGGGAGCAGTAGCAACTTCTAAGGATTAAACTTTCTAAACTCAAGTAAATACTTAGGGACGTAGCCGGGGAGGGGCAAAGGGGAGCGGCCGCCCTCCCCCCGAAACAGTTGAACGGGGGGGGAAAATAAAGGTAGTAGTTGGGCGAGGAGGGGGGAGGCCGCTCCCTTCAAAATGGTCGCCAGATGGTAAAATTTGAGGGTTTTCAGAGGCTAAAAATTCAAAATTTTCTAGCACCTCGTTAATCGCTCGGCGCCAAACTATAAAATAATTTTGGTAACACATGTGATCCCCAAAAAGCAAAAAAAAATTCCACTTCGCTTCGCTCAGCGGTTAAGTGCCATAATATATGCATCAATATTTTTCGCTATTGATCTTGCCTAAAATGTTATTGAAAAAAGTACAATAAATTTAATAAACAATAAGTAATATACTACACAACCTATTTATATATTCCAATATTCTAATCAGTTATCACTTGCAAATACTCATGTTCCAAAGACAACAAGAAAATTTATGAAAGTAGACTTTTAATCCAGACCTAGCTTCTCGGGCTGCTTTAGGACTAGAAGCAAATCGCTTTAGTTTTTTGAAAAGTTGATCCTCTGTGTTGTACAAACACTCCCACCCACCACAAACATACATCAAGCAAACAAAGCATTCACAAAACTCATTATTCAAGCAGACAAAGCACATATTCCCAAAGGTCACATTAGGCTCACAAACAGGCCACTACCACAACATATCATACAACTCACACAACACTGCAACGCACTCAGACAAGCAGACCCCACACATCCAGACATACAACAGCTAAAAAACAAGTACAAAAACAAATAGAAGAAAATAAAGCAAGCATCTGGCACCAACACATCAGAAAACACTTCACCCACAAACACAACTCTCACAAACTATACAACACAATAGCACAACCATCACAAAATTCACAAACAACTACATCAAAGGCCGCAAAGCATACACCAAAAAGAACAATCACACATCAAAACAAAAAATCATAAAAACAGGAGTCCCACAAGGCTCCTGTTTATCACCCACACTATTCAACATCTACACCGCAGACGTTCCGGCACCACCACCAAACGTACACATCATAACATATGCAGACGACATCACAATATATGCATCACACTCAAACCACCACATAGCACAACAAATACAACCATACTTACACGCAATACAAACATGGACAGACAACAACCAACTCACACTAAATGCAAGCAAAACAACATCCACACTATTCACACCAGACCCTGCAGAGTACAACACACAACTATCACTACAAATAAACAACACAACACTCATCACAACTAAAAACTAGGAAAAAAACTTAGGGCTTCACTTCTTGACCCCAAGCTCACATTCAACACACACATCACAAATACACACAGAAAAACATGCAAAACACTCAAAATCATAAATGCACTCACAGCAACATCATAACAGTATAAGAAACAAAACTTAAAAAGCATCAAAAAAGAACAAGCAAAAAAAACACCAAAACAAAACAAAGAAAACCAAAGACTACTTACACATGCAGACAAGACAGACAAAGCAAAAACTAAGAACTTCTCCACATAAAAACAAAAAATACTACAAAAAGACACTATCTTTTTTTTCTCCCAACTCAATGTTTTTTTTTTTTTTTTTTTTTTTTTATTTTTTTTTATTTATTTATTTTTTTTTTTTTTTATTTTATTTTTTTTTTTTTTTTTAAACTCAAACTCTACAACAAACACACAACACCACCGAGCTACTCACAACACGCATACAAAAAACGCAAAAGCAACAGATAGACATCGCAAACATCTACATCCCTTTAAGGGACACTCAATCAGTAACAAGAGAAAACAATCATATAGCAGACATAACACACATCATACACCAAATCACCCAGCAAGACAACACAATCATCACAGGCGACATAAACGCTCACTCTCCTCTATGGTTTTCTCCCATAGAAGATTGTAGAGGGGAAGCAGTAGCGGACATAATCATAAACTCAAAACACACAGTACTCAACACAAATACACCAACACGCAAACCAACAGCAAAGCAACTAATCAACAACAAACATCTCCAGACATCACAACAATCTCAGCAAACATTAACAACACCCACACATGGCAAACACTACATGCACTCAATTCAGATCACCTACCAATACTCACAACACTAAACATGCACACACACAAACAACAACACACCAAAACAACATTCACAAATTACAAAAAAGCAAACTGGGCTTTACCACACACATCAAAAAGACAACATCCGAACACTCCCCACCCCACCACAAACATACATCAAGCAGACAAAGCATTCACAAAACTCATTATTCAAGCAGACAAAGCACATATTCCCAAAGGTCACATTAGGCTCACAAACAGGCCACTACCACAAACTATAGTACAAGCTCACACAACACTGCAACACACTCAGGACCAAGCAGACCCCACACATCCAGACATACAACAGCTAAAAAAACAAGTACAAAAACAAATAGAAGATAGTGTCTTTGTGTATGTATGTGAGTAGTTCTCCCTCAGTTTTGCTTATCTCTTATGCTGCACGCATAGTCTTCGTCTTGTAGTTTTGGTGTGCTTGTTCGCGATGCTTTAAGTTTTGTTTTTCTTATACTGTTATGATGTTGCTGTGAGTGCATTTATGATTTTGAGTGTTTTGCATGTTTTTCTGTGTGTATTTGTGATGTGTGTGTTGAATGTGAGCTTGGGGTCAAAAGTGAGCCCCAAGTTTTTTGAGTTTTTAGTTGTGATGAGTGTTGTGTTGTTTATTTGTAGTGATAGTTGTGTGTTGTACTCTGCAGGGTCTGGTGTGAATAGTGTGGATGTTGTTTTGCTTGCATTTAGTGTGAGTTGGTTGTTGTCTGTCAGGTGTTTGTTTGGGGTCGGGCAGTCTGGAAATTTTGTATTTGTTGTGCTTTTAATTATGTGGTGGTTTTTTTTTTGAGTGTGATGCATACTTAGAGATGTGGTCTGCATATGTTATGATGTGTACGTTTGGTGGTGGTGCAAAAAACATCTAGTATGATGTTGAATCAGTGTGGGTGATAAACAGGGAGCCTTGTGTTGAGGAGGGACTCCTGTTTTTATGAATTTTGTTTTATTTTTGATGTGTGATTGTTTTACTTGGTGTATGCTTTGCGGCCTTTGATGTAGTTGTTTGTGAATTTTGTGATGGTTGTGCTATTGTGTTGTATAGTTTGTGAGAGTTGTGTTTGTGGGGTCAAATTTTATTCTGATGTGTTGGTGCCAGATGCTTGTTCTATTTTTCTTCTATTTGTTTTTGTACTTGTTTTTTAGCTGTTGTATGTCTGTCTGGATGTGTCAGGGGTGTCCTTTTCTGAGTGCGTTGCAGTGTTGTGTGAGTTGTATGATATGTTGTGGTAGTGGCCTGTTTGTGAGCCTAATGTGACCTTTGGGAATATGTGCTTTGTCTGCTTGAATAATGAGTTTTGTGAATGCTTTGTTTGCTTGATGTATGTTTGTGGTGGGTGAGAGTGTTTGTACAACACAGAGGATCAGACTTTGGGAAAAAACTAAAGCAATTTGCTTTCATCCTGGGGGGCCCGAAAGCTCAGTTGGATTAAAATTGACTTTCATAGATTTTTTTCTTGGTCGTCTTTGGAACATGAGTATTTGCAAGTGATAACTGATTAGAATATAGGAATATATAAATAGGTTGTGTAGTATATACTTATTGTTTATTAAAATGAATGTGCTTTTTTTAATAACATTTTAGGCAAGATCAATAGCGAAAAATATTATGCATATATTATGGTACTTGACCGCTTAGCGAAGCGAAGCGGAAATTTTTTGCTTTTTGAGGATCAAATGTGTTACCAAAACTATTATATAGTTTGGCGCCGAGCGATTAGCGAGGCGCTAGAAAATTTTGAATTTTTAGCCTCTGAAAACCCTCAAATTTTACCGTCTGGCGACCATTTTGAGCGGAGCGGCCCCACCCCTCCTCGCCCAACTACTACCTTTATTTTTACCCCCGTTCAACCGTTTCGGAAGGAGGGCGGCCGCTCCCTTTTGCCCCCCCCCCCGGTTACGTCCCTAAGTATTTACTTGAGTTTAGAAAGTTTAATCCTTATCAGTTGCTACTGCTCCCGGTTTATTAGGGTGGGGTGGGGGGGGGGGCAATTGCAAAATGGAGGCATAGATGAACACGGTCACCGAAGCTAAGGAGGGTGGGTTTACCCCGGGTAAATAACATTTCAAAATTTTGTGGGGGAGGTTCCTAGGGGGGGTCGAAGTCGAACCCTCCTAGCTTCCTAGGGAGGAGGGTCGACCCGGGGTGGAAGATTTTAAAACCTAGAGGGGGGTCAGGTGGGGTCCAATGTCCGAAGCAAAATACTTAAACCATTAAAAGTTTAACAATAATTTTTTATAAGATAATACATTTTATTGAATAAAAAGCGATATTCTGGTATAAAAAGGGTGTAAAAACATGAATTTGTGTTAAAAATTCACGTTTTTGGAAGAAAATTTAGTATAAAAAAGTACCTAAAATTTTCTCGAGGGGGGGATCGGATTTCCAATTCTAGAATGGGGTCAGGGGTAAAAAATTCGAAAATTTGGGGAGAAGCCCCCCTAGATTTTTTCTAGAGGGGCTTAAAAATTTCGAGGTTAGGGGGTGGACCCATAGATAAACAAGGGGGTAATTTGGGGAGAAGCCCCCCTAGATTTTTTCTAGAGGGGCTTCAAATTTTCGTGGTTCGGGGTGGACCCATAGATGAACAAGGGGGTAGGGTGGGGTCCATCCCACCTCCCTAGCATCAAAATTTTGCCCCCCCTCTCCTCCTTAGAAAAAAAAACGCAGGCCCCCCCCCCCTCCCCCCAAATTTTTGAATTTTTTATCCCTGACCCCCTTCTAGATTTTGAAATCTGACCCCCCCCTCCCCCTCTCGTGAAAATTTTAAATACTTATTTTATACTAAATCAGACCTGTGCACTGCCCCCCCCCCGGGGTTACAACGGGGGGGGCAATTCCTAAATGAGGGGGGACGGGGAGCAACTTTTTTGAAACGGGGGGGGGGGCAGGAAGGGAGGGGCAAGCAGGGGGGAAAGAAAAAAAAGAAAAAAAGGAGAAAAAAGAAGGGAAAAGGGAAAAAAAGGACAAAAAAAACGAAAATAAGGTAAAAATAGGTCTAAAATGGCTTAAAATACATTGAAATATGCTAAAAACTGCAAAAAATTCGCGATGATGGCGTCATCATAGGTCAAAAATGGCGTCATATTTTTAGGGTACTTTTTCATTTTTTGGCGGGGGGGGGCAATAAAACGGGGAGGGGGGGGGCAAATCCTCCAATAAAACGGGGGGGGGCATTTTCAGACCGTGCACAGGTCTGCTAAATTTTCTTTCAAAAACGTGAATTTTTAACACAAATTCATGTTTTGACACCCTTTTTATACCTGAATATCGCTTTTTATTTAATAAAATGTAGTATTATCTTATAAAAAGACTATTATTAAACCTTTAATGGTTTAAAAGTATTTTGCTTTGGAAATGGGACCCTACCTGACGACCTGACCTCCCTCTAGGTTTCAAAATCTTCCACCCCGGGTCGACCCCCCTAAATAATTAGAGGGGTTCTACCCCCCTAGATTTTATTTTGAAATGTCATTTACCCGGGGTAATCACCCCCAAGCTTTTTGACCATGTTCATCTGTGATTTTACCTTATAATTTTTATTTCTGGAGTGCATTTTACCCATATCGTTTTTCGTTTTAAAAGGAGAAATAGCTTAAAAAACACGCTAACTATGCTCAAAAAGCCCTTTGTATTACATTTTTGAGCTTTTTATTGCTTAAAACATTTATTTTGACCTCAAAACTTAAGTTTGGAGGCAGTGAGAAGTCAATTTAAAACACTTTTTCTTCATTTTTCCAAAATTCGAGGGTGGTTATGGTTTAACTTTTCTCCCTCCTACTTCTGGGTAGGAGAGAGAAAAGTTAAACTAAACTTTTCTAAACTAAACTAAATTCTGAGATGGAAGGTTTAACTTTAACTAAAGTTAAAGTTAAACCTCCCATCTCAGAATTTAGCGGGGGGGAAGAATTAACCCCCAACCCCTTTCCGTGCCCATATATGGGTTCAAGTATTAAAAAGGGTAAAAGAAGTCAAATCTTTTTGCAAAAATTTTTTTGTTTTTTTTTTGTTGTGCAAAATTTTTGCAAAAATTTTTTGTTAACAAAACAAGTGCACAAAATGATTTTTGAACTGTGTTAAAAACGATTAGAGTCACAGGTCTAAACCTCATGGGGATTTCTGCAAAATTTTATGTCCTAATTTTTGGTAACATTTTAATAATTATACTTCCCACCCTCCTAAATCCGGGTTTAAACGTAATCCCCTTTCCACTCCAGACCAACTTGCCCATGTATGATTTAAACCGCTATATTGCTTGCCTGAGTTGAGTGGCTGCAGCAAAAATCAAAATTTTGAAAGTGTCAACACAAGCTAACAGTCAACATTTAAAAAAATCCTACAAGGAATTAATTCTGTGGTTCTAACGGTTTTTGAGCATGGTTTATTATAGAAACTTTGTGTTTCTGTTAACAAACGATTTTTGGAAAAATTATAAAATTAAACATTTTATCCTTTTTTAGTTTTCCTGGAGTGTTACTCTTTTTAAGGAAATTTATTTTTTTTGAGTTCAGAAAAATATAAGAAATCCACTAAAAATTTTTCGGATATTGGGATTCATATGGTAAAATCAGAATTTTAAAAGTAAAACTTTTTTAAAGCTTTTTTACAATTTTAAAAGCAACCTAAACATTTTTTTCACATTTTTTTCCTTAGCGAGCATATATCAAATAGTCCAATTATCTCAGCACCACATATTTGTATATTAGAACCTCTTAGTTTAAAAATTATAATATTCCCAAGCTAAAAAGTGAAAAAATTTGATTGGACCTGCTTCTATCATTTTGAAATAAACAATAGTTCTATTTTTACCAGACAAGTTCACCATAGAGTTTGATATTCGTTTCAGTACCACAAAGAGTGTATTTTTCTTGTTATTTAGTCATTGTTTTTATACATTTCTTTTTAGTGTTTGTTATCATAACACCATATAGGGATAAAAAGCCAGAAGAGCCATGAGACGTTAGAGCTAGGTACTTTAGAGCCAGAAAAAAGGGGACCTAAGAGCCAAGCAGCCAGAACGAAAAGGACAAAAGAGCCAAACGAAAGATACGTGGACCTGACTCACCCTGCCCCCTTCACCCCAATTATTTTATGAATGGAGGGCGAGCACGAACAGGGAGAATTTTTTGAAACGGAAGGGAAGGGGCAAGCGTGGGAAAAAGAAAAGAGGAACAGAACGAAATTTAAGTAAAAATAGGTCTAAAATGGTTTAAAGTGCGTTAAAATAGGCTACAACAAACTGCAAAAATTTCGCAAAAATAGGTCAAAAAATAGCGCAATAAATTTTAGTACTTTTTCATTTTCAAGCAGGGGGGCAATTAAACGAGAGGGGCACAGCCACTAATGTACCCGTACCGGCGGGCATTTCTGGACCGTTGATCCCTGCTTTTAAATTTTGTTTTAATAGATTTTCTTTAGGTGCATTTACTCAAGAAAAACCGCGGTACAAAGTAAGTCAAAATGGACTTAGTTTGCGGAGGATTCGATTAAGCTTAGATTCGGATGGTATATCCCAACTTAAAACACAGCCAAAAATTACTTCCGCTAAGAACGCTGATCGCATCCACGTTTTGGGATCAACGTTTCATAAAGTTGGTTCTGTATACAAACTAGACAGGAGAAAAGATTACGAAAAGAAACGCGCAGGGTAAGAGCTGAGAGTTAAAAGAATTGCTCCTTGTCAAATATAATAAATATAATTAATTTATAGTGTTATGTGTTGTTTTCTTAGATTTTTATATTACTAGGTGTTTGATACGGGTATTTTCGTAAAAAATCAAATATTTGTACATGTTCAATATAGTTTTCAAAAGTAATCATCCCTCGAGGAAAAAAAAGAGAAAGAGGGGTTATAAACACCGGTGGGCAGTTGGGTGGTTATACCCTCCCCTAAAAAAATCCCGATTATAAGCGACACCCCCACTAAAATTTGGGGGTACCCCGGACACCCCCCTCCCTAAAATTTGGGGTGTCCCAGTACTAAAAACGCTAAAAATGGAGTATTTCAGGTATACACCAAAAAAATTTTAGGACACCCCCCCAATTTCGAGGGTCAGGTATACCCCCCTTTCTAAAATCTGGGTGGCTTCCCAACTATGGTTATAAATCATACTCCAGACCTGTGCACGGTCTGAAAATGCCCCCCCGTTTTATTGGAGGATTTGCCCCCCCCCGTTTTATTGCCTCCCCCCGCCAAAAAAATGAAAAAGTACCCTAAAATTATGACGCCATTTTTGACCTATGATGACGCCATCATCGCGAATTTTTTCAGTTTTTAGCCTATTTCAATATATTTTAAGCCATTTTAGACCTATTTTTACCTTATTTTCGCTTTTATTGTCCTTTTTCCCTTCTTTTTTTCTTTTTTTCTCCTTTTTTCCTCTTTTTTTCTTTCCCCCCCTGCTTGCCCCCCCCGTTTTATTGCCCCCCCCCATTTCGGAATCGCCCCCCCCCCCGTATTACCCCCGGGGGGGGGGGCAGTGCACAGATGTCTGATACTCATACATACACACAGGAATGTATTTGACCTTCCAAATTCAAAGAAGAACCCCAATTTCGGAAAAGTGACGAAAAAAATGTCTTCAAACTTAATTTTTAAGACCAAAAAGACTGTAAGCTATAAAAAGCTCAAAAATTCTATAAAAAGCCTTTTTGACCCGAACTTGTTGGCATACATGGGCAAGTTGGTCCGGAGTGGGGGGGGGGGGGGTTAAACCCCAGGAATTAGGGGGGGGGTTAAAATCCGAGAAACTCAAAATACCCATATCGTTTTTTTTTCTGGAGTGCATTTTACCCATATCGTTTTTCGATTTTGAAAAGGAAAAATAGGTAAAAAACGCTAATTTTTGATCAAAAAGACTTTTTTTATTGCATTTTTCAGCTTTTTATTGCTTTATTAAAACATTTTCATTTTTGACCTCAAAATTTAGGATTTTAGAGGCAGTTAGAAGTCATTTTAAAGACATTTTTTTTCTTCATTTTTCCAAAATTGGGGGGGGGTTAACTTTCCCCCCCACTTCTGAGTGAGGGGGGGGGTTAAACCCCACTTCTCAGAATTTGAGGGGGGGGTTAAAGCCCCCCCAACCCCCCCCCCCCCCCGTGCCCATGTATGCTTGTTGGGTATGATTGTGCCCCAAAATCGAAAAAAAATGTCATTGACGGTTTATTCTCAAATTTTTGTGTGGGAAGCACAGGGTAAAAAATGTTAAAATTTTAAGCAAGGAGGTCAGGTAGTTACAGATAAACCATTTTATATGTTGGCAAATTAATACATTATGGACATGGAGAGCTAGTTAAAGCCAGTAAGAGAAGAGAAGTAGAACAAAAAATTTTGAGACCAAGAGAGAGGGTGGAGCGACGTGGAAGTGGAACCATAGGTGAAAAAAGGGGGGCAGGGTGGGGTCTACCCCCCCTAGTCTTGAAATTTTGGGACCCCCTATCTAAACGAAAATCTAGAGGGCCCCCTCGGCCCCTCCCCCCAAAATTCCGAATTTTTTACCCCTGACCCCCCTCTAGAATTTAAAATCTGAACCGCCCCCTCCCTCGGGAAAATTTTAGGGACTTTTTTATACTAAATTTTCTTCCAAAAACGTGAATTTTTAACACATATCATGGGCGTAGCCAGGATTTCGAAAAGGGGGGGTCCAAATCCTAAACGTTATAAAAGGGTAAAAAAATTTTACGGCTTTCATTCAATAAAAATAAGTCTATAAAACCAAGAAAAAAATTTTTACAAACAATTTTATACCTTGAAATTTTCGATTTTCAAAACCCTAACAACTAAAAAAAGAAAACATTGAATTACAACTGAGCAATCCAAAGCGCGAGAAAATGTTTTTAAAATTACTTCTCATAACCTTTGAATTTTTAATCCTACTATATAACAATCTAAAGAGGGGGGTCTATCGTGGTCGTATCAAGATTACAAAACAGAGTAACACAAATTTGAAAGTGAAGACCAATTATAACATTAAGAATGGGGTGGATCCAGCGTGGTCATACCAAGATTACAAAACAAACTAACACAAATTTGGAAGTGGAGACTATATTATTAATCGAGCGCTGAGCAGAGCGAAGCGCGAGAAAAATTTTAAAAAATGGCCCTTCTAGACCCCCAAATTTTTATCCTTGGCGACCCAAAAGGGGGGTCTAGACCCCCCTGGCTACGCCCATGACATATATTCATGTTTTTACACCAGAATATCGCTTTTTATTCAATAATGTTTAGTATTATCCTATAAAAAACAATTATTAAAGTTATTATGGTTAACTGTTTTGCTTCGGACACCGGACCCCACCTGACCCCCCTCTAGATTTTGAAAATTTCGCACCCCGGGTCGACCCCCCCTCCTAAAAAACTAGGGGGTTCCGGACCTCCCTGGGACCCCCTCCTAGAATTCAAAACTCGATTTACCCCGGGTAACCACCCCCCCATACATGGGCAAGTTGGTCCGGAGTGGGGGGGGGGTTAAAATCCGAGAAACGCAAAATACCCATATATTATCGTTTTTTTTCTGGAGTGCATTTATATTACCCATATAGTTTTTCGATTTTGAAGGAAAAATAGGTAAAAAATGCTAAGTTTAGGTCAAAAAGCCCTTTTTATTGCATTTTTGAGCTTTTTGTTGCTTAAAACATTCATTTTGACCTCAAAAGTTTGGAGGCCAGGCCCTGTGCCAGGGGGGGGGGCCAGGGGGGCCATGGCCCCCCCTTTCTGGGTTGGCCGGGGTAAAAAATAAGAAAGATGAGGTAGGTCCAGTCCAGAGCATACATGGGCACGGGGGGGGTTGGGGGGGTTAACCCCCCCCAAATTCTGAGAAGTGGGGTTTAACCCCCCCCCCCCCCACTCAGAAGTGGGGGGGGGGAGAAAAGGTTAACCCCCCCCCCAATTTTGGAAAAATGAAGAAAAAAAATGTTTTTAAAATGACTTCTAACTGCCTCCAAACTTAAGTTTTGAGGTCAAAATGAATGTTTTAAGCAATAAAAAGCTCAAAAATGCAATAAAAAGGGCTTTTTGACCTTAAATTAGCGTTTTTTACCTATTTTTCCTTCAAAATCGAAAAACGATATGGGTAAAATGCACTCCAGAAAAAAAAACGATATGGGTATTTTGCGTTTCTCGGATTTTAACCCCCCCCCCTAATTTGGGGTTTAACCCCCCCCCCACTCCGGACCAACTTGCCCATGTATGGTCCAGAGGGGTGGGGGGAGGTAAAAGCGAAGGTAACTTCATTATGAACCCTGCTTCTCCCTACCTTCTTTCTTGGGGTATGCCAAGAGTGGATTCTTCCGGCCTGTCTTCCTTGAATTATTGTAAATAGGTATTTTTTAAGCCCTAATTTTGCTCATTTCTAATGCTAAATCAAAAAATTTCGCCTCCGGCGGCTAGGTGGTCACCCCCCAGACCCCCTGACGGACGCTTCGTGTTCGCCTGGCGCCGTTTCGCGGCGCAAAATGGGACGCTTCGCGCTGCATATATATTCCGTTTTCAGTTTTCTAGAGTCTGGCCCCCTCCTTTCAAAAATGCTGGCACAGGCCCTGTTGGAGGCAGTTAGAAGTCATTTTAAAGACATTTTTTCTTCATTTTTCCAAAATGGGGGGGTTAACTTTTTCTCCCCCCCCCACTTCTGAGTGGGGGGGGGTTAAACAAACCCACCTTCTCAGAATTTGGGAGGGGAGGTTAACCCCCCACCCCCCCCCCCCCCCCCGTGCCCATGTATGCCCCCCCTGGGTGCCGTGACCGTTCTCACCTATGAGTTGAACTCTCCATGAAGTTCGATTTTTTATTTAGAAGCGTGCTAAATCGAAGTATTCACCAAAAGAAATCTAAACTGAAATTGGATCGCCGTGACTGCTTATTTTTTATTCGCTATGGTCGCTGTCCGAGAAAGCCCTGCAAACTTACCCACGACAAAAGCAAAGTGGCCATTTGCACAAGGTGAGATTAACTTTTAAAAATATTGTAATTATAGCTTATATATAGCTTCTTAAGCCGTTATTATAAAATCTGCCAGTGTCTCGTACTAGAATTTACTAATACACAGAAAACTGATAGGGTATCTGACTTAATTTCGGCCAGGCCTTAATTTCGGCAACCAATTTAAGGTGTTAAGATAGAAAACTAGCTTATTTTTATAACACAAAAAACTAGGACAAAAATAACCGGATGAATATTGAATAAAGTATTTTTGCTAAATTTTTTATTGATATGTTTCTGCATTATTTGCATTTTCAAACAAAAAGGTGCATTTTTGTTAGTTTCTGGATTTTCGTTTTGTGTTTAAATTGCATAAATTTAAAACGAGGCAATATAATAACCTAAAATAACTTATATTTGGTGCTTAAAATTGATAATTTTCATGTTTTTACATCTTTTTGCAAAGCAGTTTGTAATGTGTTTAAATAACTGCGCAATTTATGATTACGTTAATTTCGGCCACCTTGAAGAACCTGCCGTACTTTACACCTCCACTGATCTTTAACAGAAATTTTTTGCACTCGAATAACAAAAATAGCTATGAATTGATTTGTAGACTAAATCTTGGGTCAATTGGAAACGCCAGAAATATCTTATCCAAAAAAAAGGCGACCGAAATTAAGTCAGCTACCTACCCTACTCTATGTCTAGTGATTAAAGGCGTCGTAGAACAAGCCCTTAGTACTTTCATGGGTTCCAGGTATTGACAATAAAAAGGTTTGGAGATATCCAGCCACGTCAATTTCATAAGGTGTAGATTGGACAGGTAATGTTTTTGAATAAATAAATGAAAAATGTTTATTGTACACGTTACATTAGTAACAAATAAGTACAATGTTTAAAAAAATATTATGAATCTAAAGAAGGTATCACAATATCAAAAATGAATATTATCAAATATTAACAAAAACCGAGAGAAAAAAACATGTAAATAAGTATAGTCAATGTAACGGTTGCAAAGGTTTCTAAAAATTTTAAGATTCACCGAGGTGAATATCGAATTAAAAACACAAAACAGGTATTATAAAATTTATAAAAGATGGCTATTTAAACGTTTAGTAACTATAGCAAGTGATTTTGATAAAACAATATTAGCAGACAAAGAATTCCAGGCATTGATTACGCGATTTACAAAAAAAATATTTTGTTGCGTCAAGTTTATATTTTAAACCCACAATTTTAACCCAGTTACCTCTAGTGCGAGTAATTTTATTTACAACAAAAAAGTTTTTGGTTCAATATCTACTAATCCATTTATTATTTTAAAACACATCTTTAAGTCTGTTTTTAATCGGCGAGTTTCTAGTTTTTCCAGACCTAAATCTGCTATTTTAGTCTCATAATCAACATTTGGAAAAGAGCATCTTAAGTACAACCTTTTCGTATATGTTTTTGTACATTTTCAATGCTATTAATATCTTTTTGATAAAACGAAGACCAAACATAGGATTCAAATTTGGCAAGTGGGCGAATGTAAATTTTGTAGGCTTTTAGCAGCAATACCATATTTTTGTAATAAAACATCGAAAGAAAATACCTATTCTATATAAAGCTTTTGCCGAGATTTCTGAACAGTATATAGAACAGTTTTAATGGTAAGACCATGTTCTAGATAGTTTCTTGAAGCGATAAACCCACTTAAAATTTTTGCCCACGTTTGGCGATTAAAACTTATCCCTTTTTAGCGTTTTAACAGTAAAAAGGCTAAAATTTAGAGGATTCCTTTTTCATAGATGCTTGTAGTGTAGTCTGATACGCTTTAGAAACATACATGAACACGGTCAAAAAGCTAGGGGGGTATTTACCCCGGGTAAATGACATTTCAAAATCTAGGCGGGGGATCCTAGGGGGATCGAACCCCCCTAGCTTTCTAGTGGGGGTCGACCCGGGGTGGAAGATTTTGAAACCTAGAGGGGGGTCAGATGGGGTCCAATTTTCGAAGTCTTTACTCCGGGTAAATGGCATTTCAAAATCTAGGAGGCATTTCAAAATCTAGGACCCTCGGCTTTCTAGGAGGGGTCTACCCGGGGTGGAAAATTTTGTTTTTTTTGGAAAAACTCACTATTTTGTAAAAATAAGCAATTTTCTATAGAAATAGTAAATTTTATCTCTTCTTTCAATCTGAAATATTCAGAAGCCTTTATCCAAATTTCATTCAAATAATACGGACATTTTAAAATAATGTTCGAGGTTGTCTATTGATGGTACATTTTTACAGAAGATATAGAATGGAGAATTTACTATTTTATATTTATAGAGCCACTTCCTGCAGCTTATTACTCTATGTAAGATTTTAAATTGTAGAACTTAAAGTTTTGTTTCTGAGGTTATTGTTCTTATATTTATAAAGTTTTCTGTTCAGAAGGCCCATTGTTGTTTACCAATTATTTCATTCCAGTGTTTAATTGATCCTGGGTCTTCTATTTGTTTTATAATAAACAGTTTTTTTTATTTCTTTATATGTATTTAACTCTTTCCATTCTGGTAGGGGGTATCTTTCTTAAATTATTGCAGATTTAAGAATGTCTCCCCACACGCGATTGACTACTAGTTTAATATGGTTATAATGTATTTGATTGAATTTTTTAAAATTGTATTTTTTTTCAACTATTGGAAATGGCTTCCAATTTCGTTTTTCATCGAGAAAATTTTTTATTTGTTCACAATTTTTTGTTACTAGCTCATGATGATAAACTATTTTATTGTCTATCAGTATATACTTATTATTGTTTATTTTTTCGTCTATAATGGCTTTCCAGCAGTACGATTCGAAAATTTGTGGAAAGAGAAGGGGGGGGGCAAAATTTCGAAGCTAGGGAGGTGGCCCCACCCCTACCCCTCCCCCGTTCATCTATGCTTAGCACTTGAATGTCAATCACCTAGCAAAAAACGACAAAATTAGGCCGTTTCACGATGAACCCCGGTTAACCACATTCACAAAGGTGGGTGGGTAATGGGTATCCTTCAGGATTTTGGGAAAACAAAAGGTATACCGAAATTTTCAGGAACGGTATCCCTCATAGGTGAGCAGAAGGCGGGGTTGATTGGTTTTTTATGGGGGTTATAACCATAGGTGGGCAGGGGGGGTTGGGGGGGGTTATACCCCCCCCCCCAAAATTTCGGATTTTGCTGACACCCCCCCTTAAATTTGGGGTAGTCGGGGACACCCCCCCCCCCAAATTCGCCTCCCAAAGAAAATTTTTTAAGTGTTATAAAAGGACTAAAAAATTTTTCCCTTATTTCCCCATTAGTTACCTTTTATTACCTTTAAATTCCCCCGCTACGCGGGCAGTTTAAATTTCCCCTCTACGCGGGCAGTTTAAATTGGCAATTTATCTTAGTTTTTCAATTGCAAATCGATTATCCCATTCAGTAGTTAAGGCATACATGTTTAATAAAACTACTATAAACACTATTATCCTTTTTTTAACGTTTTAAACACATGTTATAAATGTATAGTATAGCTATAAAAAACCTTAAATTTTGTAATTAGTATCATTTGGAATTAAAATTTCTAGTGTATTTTAGCGCCTCAAATTATAAATTTTCTCCTCCGGGGGGCATTGTTCCCCCCGAACCCCCCTGACTGAATTTTTAAGATCACAGAAAATTATGTAGAAATTAGGTAAAAAAACAAAAGTAAAATGTATGTTCACGCGATCACCAGGAGACGATTTTTAAGCCGTTTTTAGTATATATTTTAAAAAATTTTCGCCTCCGGCGGCTGGGGGCACACCCCCCAGACCCCCCGGCCGACGCTTCGCGTCGGCTGGCGCCGCTACGCGGCGCAGGCGGCGGCGCTTCGCGCCGCGTTGACAACACTTTTTCTTCCCCCCCACCGACCGACGCCCCTGAAATGAAATCCTGACTGCGCCATTGCACATTATTATTAAAAGAATTACAAAAATAAAATTTATAAGTTGCAATAAGGTCTTATTTTAATCTTACACAGTTTTAAAGCATTTATAAGCTTGTTTTACGTTTTTTTACGCGTTTTAAGCTCATTTTAAGGCAGCGCGGAAATATTGGGTACACCCCCCTCAAAATTTGGGTCTTGCTGGACACCCCCCCCTAAAATTTGACCCCCCCCCTATACCCCCCCCCCCCAAAATCCGAGAGGCTGCCCACCTATGGTTATAACTACCCCCCTTCTAAAAAGTCTCGATCACTGCCGAAAACCCCTCCTGAAATTTGAGAGTACCCCCGAACACCTGGTTATTTAGATTTTTACGTGGAACTTGTACCGTGTCAGACTGCCCGTTTTCGCACGAAATTTCCGCCGCCAAATTGCCACTTTGTTCGTTTTTCGTGCGCGGAGTATGCGTACGGAAAAACTGCCCCTACCTCCACGTGAAACACTCGGACGGGACGGACGTGTGTCCCACTTTCAGCACCACCGGTTATTGCGTCAAAGGAATTTCGGTAATGTTTTAAGATGTTTTCTTTTATTGTTTTAGCATTTTTATACCAGGTTCTTTTTAGTTTGAAGTTATAAATAAAACTAAGTAAATAGTCATGCGTTTTTTTGAAAGTGTCTTGGTTTTTCGAAGTCACCGTAAAATTATTTGTCAATGCAGACCTGTGCACGGTCTGGAAGTTTCCTCCCCGCTTTATTTGAGGATTTCCCCCCGTTTTATTGCCCCCCGCCGCCAAAAAATGAAAGAGTACCCTAAAATTATGACGCCGTTTTTGACCTATGATGACGCCATCATCGCGAATTTTTCGCAGTTTTTAGCCTATTTCAATATATTTTAAGCCATTTTAGACTTATTTTTACCTTATTTTCGCTTTTTTTGTCCCTTTTTCCCTTTTGCCTTCTTTTTTTGTCTTTTTTCTCCTTTTTTTCTTTCTCCACTGCTTGCCACCCCCCCCGTTTCAAAAACATTGCCCCCCGTACCCCCCTCCCGTTTTGGAATTGCCCCCCTCCCCAATAAAACCCCGGGGGGCAGTGCACGGGTTTGCCAATGTGAGAAAAAAACGTAGAGAATTATTATTTATGGTAAGGTGAGGGGGAGTACGGTAGGGAAGAAACAAACTAAAACATTGTTTTTATGTTTTGATTGGTTGGTGGAGAGGGGAGGGAAAAACAGTGGTTGGGGGGGCGAGAAGAAAAGGGGTCAAAATGGGTCTTGAGAGGGAAAGGAGGAAACCACACGGTATTTTTCGGCGATCCATGGAGATGGAACCAGGCACTTTTTTGTTATTATGATAGGTACTGTTACAAAATATTGTAATGAAGTCTTTTTAGAAACTTAATAAAATATAGTTTTAGTGTGATAAAAAACACTTGCGAGTAAAGAAAATCAATAAAATGAAAGTTGATAATGTAAGGACTATGCTGCCTACCGCCACTTCCTCCGCAGCAGCACGTCTTCGGGTGAAAATGTCATCGCGCAAGCAAAGAATCCACGAAAATAGGTATATTATTATTAATTGTTGTAAACCTCATATTAAGGCTTTTGGTAAAACACATACATGGGCAAATTGGCCCGGAGTAGGGAAGGGGGTTAAACCCGGATTTAAGAGGGTTAAATAAAATCCGAGAAACGCATTTTACCCTTATTTTTTCTGGAGTGGATTTTACCCTTATCGTTTTTCGGTTTTGAAGGAAAAATAGGTAAAAACGCTAATTTTAGGTCAAAAAGTTTTCTTTTTTTGCAATTTTCGAGTTTTTTTATTGCTAAACAATTTTTTTCGCCTCAAGATTTAAGTTTGAAAGTAGTTAAAAGTGATTTTAAACACATTTTTACCCCCCACCCCCTTAAAAAAATCCCGATTACTGCCGACACACCCTAAAAATTCAGGGGACCCCGAAAGCCCCCCCCCCCCCGTCTTCCCGTTAAAAATGGGCGGGGCACTACTGAAAACGCCAAAAATAGGGTATTTAGGGGATCCCAAACATTTTTTGGGACACCCCCCTCCCCTAATTGCAAAAGTCGCGTGTACTTCCCCCGTACACTCCCCCCAACCAAATAAAAAATCCGGGAGGCTGTCCACCTATGCTATGTATTGTGCCCATGTATGGTTAAATATTAAGGCTCTTCCACACAAATAGATAAGTGAGAGATACATGTTAAGAGGGAGAAAAACTAGAATTTTTTAAGCAACATGCAACTAAATAGGTTAAAGTAAATTTAACACATGGGATTATTAAAAATTTTTTATATTTTAGAAATCTAAGATTTTATTTTTTCACAATAGTCATGTTCCTGTCTACAAATATTATGCTACAGAGCTGCAGAACTCCGCTTTTTAAATGAGCGATTTAAAACTTATTTAAGCATTAAATTAATGTTTTAAATTATTCTACATTCATTTTCAAGAATAATTTTATTTTTATTCAATAAGTTTTTAAAAAGTTTCTAACAAAATAATTTATGGCATTAATTATTGATGAAAATCGTACAGAAATAGTTTCGGAAGTTTCGGCAGAGTTTCGGAAGTTGCTCTGGAGAGCCGAAAAGCGGAGTTAAACTTCATAGATGGAAAATTTGGTCCAGACCAGGGTGGGAGGGGGGGTTAAAATCTGAGGAATGTATTTTACCCATATCGTTGTTTTTTTTAGAGCGCATCTTACTCATATTGTTTTTTCGATTTTGTTGGAAAAATAGGTAAAAACGGTAATTTTAATTAAAAAAGCCCTTTTTTATTGCATTTTTGAGCTTTTTATTGCTTAAAACATTCATTTTGATCTTAAAATCGTTTTGAAGGCATTTTTTTCATTTTTCCCAAATTGAGGGGGATTGACCTTTTCTCCCTCTCCCCACTTCTGAGTGGGGAGGGGGAAGTTGAACCCCCCATTTCAAAATTTAACCCCCCACTACCTCCGTGCCCATGTATGCTATGGACTTTCAAAGCTAGCTTCCCAGACTTGTGCACAGTCTGAAAATGCCCCCCACTTTATTAAAAGATTTGCCCCGCGCCCGTTTTATTGCCCCCCCCCCCCCGCGGAAAAATGAAAAAGTACCCAAAAAATTATGACACAATTTTTTACCTATTATGACGCCATCATGCGAAATTTTTGCAGTTTGTAGCCTATTTTCATGCATTTTAAGACATTTTAGACCTACTTTTACCTTATTTTCGCTTTTTTGTCCCTTTTTTCCCCTTTTCCTTCTTTTTTATCTCTCCTGTTTTTCTCTTTTTTTTTTTCTTTCTCCCCTGCTTCCCCCCCCCCCCTTTTATTGCCCCCCCCCCCGTTACAAACAAGTTGCTCCCCCGGTGCCCCCCGTTTGGGAATTGCCCCCCAATAAAACCGCGGGGGGGGGCAGTGCACAGATTTGGCTTCCGAAGCATTACTAGTTCACACCTTCGTTGAAAATTATCGTTTTGTTTTTCTGTCAACTCCCAGGCCATAAGCATAGCTTTGTCTCAGTTGGAACTGGAAGGTACTTAAACGTAATTTGGGATGTTAAACTGAAAAAAGTCGTTAAGCTGAAATGTGGGGTGTTTAACGCGTTTTTATGGAGTCTAGATACAAGTTGAAACGGCAAATATCGCATTTCCTGTGAAATCTTAAAAAATCTGGGATGTGCTGTATTCTACAAGCAACAAATTTTTAGGGTTATAATTTTTGGACTGGTCAAAATAAGGCGATGCCCCTTTTCAATTTAGATTTTTAGGCGGAGTCGTAATATTTTCTATATTAAAGCCCTTTTTTCGTTTGGTGTATTTTCAGATCTCTTGAATGAAACCTGACGGTTAACGTGTTTTTTTTAATGATCAACATAGGTCGTTTATGAATTATTTGAAATTAAGTGCCGAATTTTTTTATTAATATTTTAAAATCAAATAAAAACATAAAATGTTTGTAATTGAGCTCCGTGGAATATTTCCCGGTGGAAGTCATTGTCCCCCGCGTTCCGAGAGAGGGAGCGGTCGAAAACTTGCCAGATTTCGTTAGCCTTAGAATGGAGCCGGAGGAAAACAAGGTAACCGAATAGCTGGGGATTAGGGTAAGAGAAAGTGATTTTGTGATATTTGATCAATTGTAGAAGTTAAACCTTGCAGTATTAAGTCGTTAACTTTTTTTATGGTGAAATTTTGCAGGATTTTTTTTGCGCGTGGCGCATTATTATTTTGCGCTCAATTTGGCTTTTAGAAAATAAATAGAAACTAAAATGTTTAAACATAGAGGTTTAAAATTCTAAAATTGGTTTATTCCCGTGATAATTGTGTGCTTAATTTTTACTGAGAAAATTCGGCTTTTACTAGAAAAATTATAATGTTCATTTCGGTCTATTTATACGGGGGTGTTTGATTTAATAAATAATTTGAGCAGGGGTGTTTGGTTTTAAGGCTGACGCTTTTTCGCGCACTACGCATTATTATTTTGCGCTTAAATTGGTTTTTAGACAAAAAAATAGTTAGGAACTAAAATGTTTAAACATAGAGGTTTAAAATTCCAAAATTGGTTTATTCCCGTGAAAATCGTGTGCTAAATTTGTACTTAAAAAATTCGGTGGCAAAATTAATAATGTTCGTTCCGGTCTATTTAAACGGAGGTGTTTGGTTTAATAAATAATTTTGGCGGAGGATTTTGGTTTTAAGGCTGACGCTGAATCAAGCGAATAATTGAACCAAATATTCTTACAAAAATTAAAAGCCTATCTCAGAATAAATCCTCGCAATCGCAAACAATGATATGGCCTACAAAAACCCAAACTCTGGTTCAATAAGGGGGTGGGGAGATTATAAAAACGCACATTATATTAAATTTAACACAAATAGCTAAAAAAACATTGTAAAAACATTTTTTATTTTTGCATTAAAGTAATGCAGTTTAATATAGCTCAACAAAAAATACAAAAGATAAAATTGATAGTTTTTGTTATCAAGATCTGTAACAATAAGGGGGTTTAATTTTTCCGAAGAAGTTTTGTTTTTGTTAATGGTTTTTTATGGAAAATTCCTTTTGCGTTTAATGATATAAGCATATAAATTATTACGGAACAATACAACATTATTCGTCGTTACTATGGTAAAATAACTACAATGCGTATAAAATATATTCAACTGTGAGTAATTTTTATAAGGACTGTACTAATTTGGTCAAACTGTAAATTCCACCGACACCGACCAAAATCTACCGTTGCGTAAATTTGAGGCGGTGTCGATGGAATTTTCAGTTTGCCCTAATTTGGCTGTAGTGCCGAGCCGACAGTATAATTAAGCGCAGATTTGATGGTTTGGTTTTGTATACCATTTCAAACACTTTACCACACATTTTAGTCACATGCCCATCTTATAGGTCGATAATCCCTATGTGTTGACGTTTTACTACTTTAAATTAAAATAATCTTAATAAAAATTTTATTCAAAAGTGATTTGTTCGCTAGGTACTTACGTTAAGTTTCAGGGTTTCATTCAGACTTTCAATGTGTAATACTGTACATAATGATTTTTTGTTACCTGCATCAAAGTTTAATAAAAATATTTGTTTATCTGTTTTAATTTACAAAAAATAATACGGTTTACACAATCATGATAGATATCAAAATAATTATCAATTTTCAATAAGTAAATTATGACTAAGTCATGAACCAAAGCATTATTGTTTGATAAGTTACTCTCAACTTTACCGGGCTGTTAACCCTTTCCTGTGATTTCCTTCTCCTCGGTTCAGGTCCTGTGCCAGGGGGGCCATCCCCCCCCCCTTTTTGGGTTGGCCAGCGTAAAAATTTAGGAAAAGGGAGTAAGGACCAGGGGTGGAAGGGGGAGCTAAAAAGGAAGGTAACTCCATCATGATGACCCCTGCCGATCCCTTCCTAGTTTCTTGGGGTATGCCAAAAGTCGATTTTGCCTGCCTGACTGCCTTGAATTTAAAGTAAATAGGTATTTTTAAGCTCCAGTTTTGCTTATTTTTAATGTCGAATCAAAAAATTTTGCCTCCGGCGGCTGGGGGACACCCCACACCCCCGGCGGATGCTTGCGGTCCGCCTAGCGCCGCTTTGCGGCGCAAAATGCGGTGCTTCGCGCCACATTTAAATACCGTGGACAATTTTCTCAAGTCTGGCCCCCTCGTTTTGAAAATCCTGGCAAAGGCCCAACCTCGGTTAAAACTGAAACCTTCGTATGGCTTATGTCGTACTTCCGTCATACATAATTTTTTTTGTGCGAGTAATGCCCGGTGAACGAGCAAATTGAAATGGTTAGAGCTGTATGGTAGCAATATGCGGACTTTTCTCACAGATACTTTGGTGCAAAAAATTGCATATTGCTACAGTACAACTTTAACCGTTTCAATTTGCTCGCTCACTAGGCACTATTCGCGCACAAAAAATTATGTATGACGGAAGTTCAACATAGGTCATGCGTAGAGTTTACCGCGGAAAGGTTTATGTAAGACATTTGTCATACGAAAATACCACCACCGTGAGACGAAGGTTTTACGTTTGTCGCACGAAGGTTTCACGGTTGTAATAGAGGGAGAGGCTATTACGGGAACGGGTTAATCACTTATTTAAAATTAAAAAAAAATACCAAATTTATTTGTTGGATTGGGATCAAAAGCTATTTTGATTTTTTCTGGTCAGTTTTATCAAAATGATTATGACAGCTAATTTTTTCGCCTTGAGTTGAAAGTGTTTAAAGTCGCGCTGGTACTGTAAAATGAATCGCAATTAGTATAAAACGCGTAACTGTAACTCGATTTATAGCAATTGCCACTTATTTTATTATAATAATATGTATGGCCTCATTTGACATTATTTCGACTTCTAACACTGCAGTATAGAATTGCGTTGGTTCGTGACTTTACGTGCTGATCGACCAATAACATAGTCCATGATGTCATTTGACATCATTGCGGTTCCCGATTGCAGTATAGAATGGCGTTTGATTCGTGAATGACGTGTTGATCGCCCATATCGATCGGCTGTCTCGTATCGTAGAGACTGGGCGCTTGCAGTATAATAAAAGATGTACCGATAAAACAAGCCAAACAAAATAGTACCTAAAATGTTAATTCACGCTTCTAAATTTTAAAAGTGGATCTCCAAAATTGAAGCATCAGTTTTACAAGCAAAAACATTTTCGACAAATGCACATTCTCGTGATTAGAAAGCCCCTCTTTAGACTTAAGCCGTGACTCCGTTTTCCCCGGTTACCATGGTAAACCTTTGTTTCAAGGTGTATGTAGACTTCGCTGCGGTACACTCTTCGTATCACCTAGGTCGTACCCGTACATTATAGTTTATGCATGATTACTGTACAGTGAGTGAACAAACTGAAATGGTTAAAGCTGTACGGTTACAAAATGCAAATTTTATTCATGGACACTGTGTATTTGGTACGACTAAGTGATACGTAGAGTTTAGTGATGGGCAGTTCCGGGCGATATTTGGAATTCCGGTTCCGGATTTTTGGAAAATCTCAATTCCGGTTCCGGAAGTTCCGCAGTGTGATGGGCAGTTTCGGATGTTCCGGGCAAAATTTGGAATTCCGGATTCCTATTTTTTGGAAAATCTCAATTCCGGATTTGCAGTTCCGCCCATCACCAGAGTAGAGTTTACCGCCGTGAAGCTGACGCACCACATGGTTAAACAGATAAAGATACCCCCACCGTGAAACGAAGGTTTCACCACGGTGGTACGAAGCTTTGCTCGGAGAAAAATTCGATCACGAGAACTGGTTAAAATTTGTGGAATGAAGTCGATTGCAACCTGTGAAAAATTTAAAAGCTACAAAATCTTAAATTTCGCCTTTAAAATTATTTCTGAATTAATATAAAAATTATATATTTCAAAAGCTTCTAAAACAAGCTCTTATAAATATTTTTTCAAAATTTTGACGAAAACATTAGTACCCCTGAAGCCGTAGAAAAAATACTAAATCGACTAGTAATTATCCTGGTTCTGGGTTATTTTTTTACTTTTTTTTTAAATCGTTAGCTGAAAGGTCGGTTTTCGAAATACTTACCAAAATGTACCCAATATTTTATTTAAAATTTCTTAAAATGGATCTCCTTATGAAATCTGAAAATGTGTAAAAAGTTGCATATTATTTTTTGTCATAAAATTTTAAATTTATTTGTTTAATATTAGGTATCGAAAAAATTTTGGCTTCAATCACCATGTACCCAACAAGGGCAAATTGATCCGAGGTGGAAGCTGAACCCGGATTAAAGGGGATATAGTCTAAGGAACGCATATTACCTGTATAGTTTGTTTTTTGTAGAGCATGTTACCCATATCATTTTTCGATTTTGAAGGGAAAAATTGACGCGTCGTAGTTAAACCGCTCATCATATAAGTAGGGTAGGTAGTGCATTTAATTTCGGCACTTTTCACAATTGGGCATTTTTGATTTTGGGCTATATCTTTGGTAATCCTGGACGGAATACGACGTTTGATAGCTCAAATGAGAGCTAATTATATGTAGATGACTGTCGTGAGCTTTTTATTTGTTATGTTATGATTTTTTCATGCGAAATTGTGTGATTTATAATTTTAAAAAATGTTACTCGTTTTTAGAACATGGGCATTTCATGATTACGCAATAAATTGGTTTAAAAATTAAACTGTCCTGGTAAAATTTAGTCTATTTTCCGAATTTTTAGTCCCCGTGGTTCTACGTTGCGTTTGTGGTGAGCAATCGTTATAAAATAAAATAGTGTAATTTCGGCACACTACTTCTGTAGGTAAAAACGGGTTGAATTTAGTGGTCGGGTGGTAAATTGTAGTTGTAAATAGTTAAAAGACAACGTTGAAATGTGTAGGAGTCATAGCACTGCACTGAAACTCGATTAAGGGGATCTTTTTAAAAAGTGCCGAAATTAAATGCACTTTTTTCCCAAATTTTCCTCATTTTGATACCATTTAGCATTTTAGCTGTAACTTTTTGCCAGTTACACGTTGAACAACAAGTAAAAGCTTAAATTAAAGAAAACTGTCTGGAAATAATGATAGGTTTTTAAATTTTTGAAAATGATGATTTTTTGACTAAGAAACAATCGATTGTTTGTAAAGTGCCGAAATTAAATGCATACATTTAATTTCGGCAATTTTCTATTTTTTTAAAAACTGATTTAATTAAGTAAAAAAACAACTTTCGTACAGTGAATTTTTTATGACGCAACGCAGTATCGTAAAAGCTTTAAAATGAGCTATCAAACATAAAAATCAGGCCATACAGTGAAAAGCTACATTGGAAAAACGAAAAAGTGCCGAAATTAAATGCACTACCCTATATTCGGCACCCAGCACGATATTTACTGTAATTAAACGGTGATGTGCGGTTTTTTAAAAATAACCGCGCTGAATTTCGGCTATACTTACATGTTAAATGAAAAGATGAGCGGCTTAACTACGATAGGTAAAAACCGCTAATTTTAGGTCAAAAACAATATAAAAGCATTTTTAAGGGTTTTTTTATTGCTTTTGACCTCAAAACTTAAATTTGGATGTAGTTACAATACTTTTTAAATCTTTTTTTTTTCAAAATTGAGCGAAATAACTTCTTCTTCTTCCCCCCCCCACTTTGAGGCGCGTGTGAGAGGTTAATTAACTCCCCTTCTTAGAATTTTGAAGAGGGGAGTAACCCCTTGTCCGCATCTATGCCCTTACCAGTTACAAAAAAATTACCACCAAAACAAGTTACCAGAAAGAGTCTGTCGATGACCATTGCGACATATTTCCATTCTTCCATAATCTAAATTGTTCCGCTATTTCAAGTATTGCACCCACTCTTTTAAACAGAAATTTTTACAACCTAATAATTATTTCACAGACTGAAGACGGAGGATTCTGAATTTTGAGATTGGTGCTCGAAAAATGCGATTGCCAATGCCAACCTATATCATTCAACCATTTCTCGAATTTCGCAGTAGGATTAGTTAATATATGTTCAGACCTGTGCTCGCCCCCCCCCCCCCCTTCCGGGGTTTTATTGGGGGGGGGCAATTCCAAAACGGGGGGCACAGGGGGGGGCAAGCAGGGGAGAAAGAAAAAAAAGAAGAAAAGAGAAAAAAAGAAGGGAAAAGGGTAAAAAGGGACAAAAAAAAGCGAAAATAAAGTAAAAATAGGTCTAAAATGGCTTGAAATACATTGAAATAGGCTAAAAATTGCAAAAAATTCGCGATGATGATGTCATCATAGGTCAAAAATGGCGTCATAATTTTAAGGTACTTTTTTCATTTTTTGGCGGGGGGCAATAAAACGAGGGGTGCAAATCCTCCAATAAAGCAGGGGGCATTTATAGACCGTGCACAGGTCTGTATGTTCCTGCTCTCCAAGCTAGCTCCGTCGCTTCGTAGCTCCGTCCATTTAAAACAAAAAAAGTTTCGGAGCTTCGCCCTTTAACGGAGAGATTTTAAGCGTAGTTAACTTAAATATGTTTAAGTTTTTACATTTTTAAGACCATTTTTATGATTTTTAATAAGATTTTAAAAAACTTAGGCTGGTTCATACGTTATGACAAAACATCCTTCAAACAAAGTCCAAAAGAAAATTTTAAAAAAGCCAAACCGTGTTTTGGACAAGCCAAAACGTCCTTTGGATACTTTTCCTTTGGACGAAGTATGAATGCTATTTAAAATTTGTCCTTTGGACTTTGAACTTTGTCCAAAGGACGTTTTGATGCTGTGGGTGTTCTTTGGACTTTCCCCAAACGACGTTTTGTCACAAGTATGAACCAGCCTTTAGTTTATAAAGAAGTTCTGAAAAAATCTATGGCTTGAAATTTTTCAAAATATAGAAAAGAACTGTGGAATTATTCCGGAGTTCTGAAAAACGAAGCTCTATCCCGGGAAACATGACTAATTGGGAGTTTGTAGTTTTTTATTTGCTAAAACACAGTGGGTCTCCGTGTATTAATTCAAAACGCCTTGAAAATAAAAAAGACAAAAATTCGAAAATTTCTGGAGATCTGAAGAAAAATGGTGGTCAAAGTCCCACCAGCCTTGTCTAGCCAACCTGTACCTTGTTATACTTACTTAGTAAAGTTCTTACCTCGAATATCATGCCGCAAAGCTCCGGCCATTTTAGCTCCGGAGCTCTGGGAAACACCACTTAACATCACATGCATTTTTTATGTCAAGTTGGTTCACGGAAAATTGTTTTGCGAACAAAAAAATTGTAGATTATATTCCATCGCGCGAGTAAACTTGCTGTGCATTTCT
Organism: Microlaimidae sp. YZB2_3; assembly: GCA_030248175.1. Classification (NCBI taxonomy): domain Eukaryota; kingdom Metazoa; phylum Nematoda; class Chromadorea; order Desmodorida; family Microlaimidae; species Microlaimidae sp. YZB2_3. Next base: position 27,584 of record JASAMX010026803.1, read on the forward strand.
GCGCCTGGAAGATAGGCGCTTTTGAAGGAACCCAGATGTACGAGAAAGATTTTATTGAATTCTTTATATTTAATTTAGTTATTTTAATTTAAAATAACTCACCACTTCGTCTTCCTGCTGCTTGCGTAGGTGACTGGCGATGAAAGTGACGCCATCGGTGGCTCTGTCCGCCTGAACTTTGATGTTTCCGGTCAGTGTGCTAACGGGCGTTTCCTCGGCGGCTTTGATTCGCTTCAGTTGCTCTTCGATTGGACCACCGGAATTACTGTACACCTAAATTAATCATAATAAACACATTACTGATGTTTGACCGTTTAAAGCGTCAGAACACTAAGCTCCAGAACTCTCCCACGTAATGTAAACAAATAATTTAAACCTTTAAATAAATTTTAGTAGCATTTTTTAGGTAATTTTTGAACTACCTGATAGGCACTTCCTCTAAACTGAACTCCGCATCACAAAAATACGATAATCAATACATTATTATATTAATCTATCTCCTGTCTGAGTCTCGAAAAGAAAATTCTAAAAATTTTAAATGTTAGGGTCGAGTGCTAACGGACGTTTCATCGGCGGCTTTTATTCCTTTCAGCTGATCTGCGAGGATTAATGATGTTCCCACTGTCACAACTCCCGTTTTGTTAATGTTTCAGAAATATGACGCCTTATAAATACGAGTTGTATTGTAACACTGTCGAGCTATGGTGTAACGCAGCACGTCAGATAATGAGGTACTGAGGCTGGAGATTACAGGTTTAAGTCCTGTATCGCTCATTTTTCAGTCAAAAAACTAAAAATAAGAAATTGTTTCGCAATCTTTCTTTCAAAAACTCGATTTATTCGGCCTCATATTTCTGGACGTTACACCACCCAGCTCCGGCTATGTAAAGCGGAGGGAGCTACGCCCCGTAAATGACCGATTTTAAGCTTAAAATAGAGTAAAAGTTACTCTATTTGTATTTTTTAGACTATTTCTAACGTTTTAAATAAGTTTTGAAAAAAATTTTAATTTACAAGAAAATGACAAAATAATTTATGGCATCACTCTTTAATTATTCATGAATTTATTGAAAAAAAAATTAGGCCGAAACTCTAGGGATTGCTTCGGAGCTCCTAAAAGCGGAGCTTGGAGTTTGGAGTTTGAAGCTCCGGAGCACATCGCTACTGTATACCTAAATTAACTCATGTTTCCATTACAAAATTTCTCCGGAGCGCTGGCCATTTAAAACGCATTAAACTCCAAAACTCCCCTCTGTAAATGAATCTTTTATTCGTATAAAGTACTCCTCGATAGGATCCGCGAAATTTTTTTACACCTAATTAACGTCATAAACACATTACTGAGGATCCTACCCCAAATATGCTGCATATGTAGCTCCGGCCACTTAAAACCGACAAAGCTTCAGAACTCTTTTATATTAATGAGCAATCTAAAGTTGATTTAACTTTTATAGAGGTTTTAAGCTGTTTGTCGCACTCGCGTTTTTGGAAGAAACCTTCGTTTCTTGGTGGCAGTATCTTCATCTAATTATCGTGGTACGTTAACTTCATCGCGGTAAATTCTAAGGTGCACCTAACCTAGGCTGCACGTAACACTTTGTGCGTAATTAGTCCACAGTGAGCGAGCAAATTGAAATGGTTAGAGCTGTACGGCAGCAATATGCAATTTTTATCCACAATAATACAGTCTATTAGATACGACCTAGGTGATATCTAGAGTTTATCGGGGTGAGATTTATACGTACCACAATGGTTACACGCAGATAATACCACCGTGAGACGGTAATACAAAGGTTTCACGGTTGTCACTGGTAAAATTGTAATCACGGGATGTAGTTTAGTGTATCTCCACCATTGTTCACTAAAAAAATAAAAACCCCAATAAAATTTCCACTGTTTTTCAACCAGTGGATTCGCTTATTTTTTTTATTAGAGTGCTTTTTAAGCTTTATTTTATCTATTTCCTCGCATATAGCGACATAAACAATAATAAATCGTATCTGATGCATGTTGTCGTTGATACGGTCCGTAAAAAATTGCGTAGGATAAAATGATCAACCTCACACTTTCGTTTTTACTTTTGGTCTTTAAAGACTACAGTGCAGTCCAACTCCGATAAAATTTCTCCAATTTTTCTACCAGTGGATTTGCGTATTTTATTTAAAAAGCCTTCATAAAAAAAATTTTGTATTCCTGCATATCGTAAAATAACAAAGAAAATAACGAATAAATCTTACCTGCTGAACGTTGTTGTTAATACCCTCTGTAAATGGATTGCGGAGGATAAAATCGTCAGCGTGACGGACTTTCGTCCCATCCTGGTCCAATAGGAACTCCCGGAGTCGGTATCCGCTGGGCGTCTGAACCAACAACCGTTTTAGCTTCCCAACCTCCCCTTGCAGTTGGCAGGGCGGCTTTTCGTCCTTTGTAGGCAGATTAAGAGGCTAAAATGCGTAATAATTAGGGATGGGCAGTTCCGGATGTTCCGGGCAAAATTTGGAATTCCGGTTCCTGTTCCGGATTTTTGGAAAGTCTCAATTCCGGTTCCAGTGTTCCAGGGGTTCCGCAGTTCCACCCATCACTAGTACTAATACATCTGCTATGCAGGTATGCTTTATCAATCAATAATAGGGTAGTGCATTTAATTTCGGCACTTTTTCGTTTTTCCAATGTAACTTTTCACTGTATGGCCTGATTTTTATGTTTGATAGCTCATTTTAAAGCTTTTACGATACTGCGTTGCGCCATAAAAAATTCACTGTACGAAAGTTGTTTTTTTACGTAATTAAATCAGTTTTTAAAAAAATGGAAAATTGCCGAAATTAAATGTATGCATTTAATTTCGGCACTTTACAAACAATCGATTGTTTCTCAGTCAAAAAATCATCATTTTCAAAAATTTAAAAACCTATCATTATCTCCAGACAGTTTTCTTTAATTTAAGCTTTTACTTGTTGTTCAACGTGTAACTGGCAAAAAGTTACAGCTAAAATGCTTAAATGGTATCAAAATGTGGAAAATTTGGGAAAAAAGTGCATTTAATTTCGGCACTTTTCAAAAAGACCCCCTTAATCGAGTTTAAGTGCAGTGCTATGACTCCTACACATTTCAACGTTGTCTTTTAACTATTTACAACTACAATTTACAACCCGACCACTAAAATCAACCCGTTTTTACCTACAGAAATAGTGTGCCGAAATTACACTATTTTATTGTATAACGATTGCTCACCACAGACGCAACGTAGAACCACGGGGACTAAAAATTCGGAAAATAGACTAAATTTTACCAGGACAGTTTAATTTTTAAACCAATTTATTGCGAATTCATGAAATGCCCATGTTCTAAAAACGAGTAACATTTTTTTAAAATTATAAATCACACAATTTTACATGAAAATATCATACCATAACAAATAAAAAGCTCACGACAGTCATCTACATATAATTAGCTCTCATTTGAGCTATCAAACGTCGAATTCCGTCCAGGATTACCAAAGATATAGTCCAAAATCGAAAATGCCCAATTGGGAAAAGTGCCGAAATTAAATGCACTACCCTATTTATATTAGTGATTGAAGATCGACACTATTGATCGATAATCGATATTATTGATTGACAATCGACTAATGATATTCCCGTGCATTGTGCGGATATGTAACTGCAATAAAAATTTATCCCAACGAATGGTAGTGATACACTGCATCACTCGCATGTTCTATGCGGCGAATTACCACGGCGATAAACGTCACCCAAAGTAAACAAGTGAAACATCAAAGCGCACTATGGTTTATTAATCCAACAAAAATTTAAACAAGTGGAACACCGAAGCGTACTATGGTTTATTAATCCAACATAATATATCGGTTTTATTCTGATGGAAAAATATGGGTGCCTAAAGCTAAATAAGAATAGATACAATTTTGGTAAAATCTTAATATTTTCTAGCAATACTTTGTGTTCCTAATAAAATATTAAAGTATGTTCAAAAATAATTTAGATTAAAAACATTTTCAGGTGAGCATATCTCGCTAATGGTACAATTGATTCAAACGATACTTATATCAATGTATAGCAACCATTAAACTTTATACACTAAAGCTACAGTCTTCCAGGCTAAAATTAAGGGCGTAACCGCTCTCCTTCAGGAGAAATAAATAATAAATACGCGAGCGAAGAAAATAAAAAAAAGTTGCCAGTGGTTATGTAACCAATTGTTATTTAGTTGCGTTACATGTTTCTCTGCACGTGATATTTTCTAGAATAAAAAATGGTTACTTAAACACCCTGCTATTTTCACCCTGATGGAATTAATCTTTAGTAAACATTTTGGATAAATTAACGGTATCGATCGTTAGCGAGATATGCTCACCTGAAAATGTTTTCCAGTCTCAATCATTTTTGAACATTTTTGACTTTAGTAGCATACAAAAAGTTCTCTTACTTCTGTACTCCTCGGTTTCTGCATGTAGAGGTAGGAAGGTAGGCGGCGCAGAAACCATCGCCTCAGCCAGTTGGACATCGTGTGTGTTCTGGGCGATCGGAAGTGGAAATTGATAACTACCACGGTGACGCAAATGGACAGAGTCACCATGATCATGGTGAATAGTAGATATTTCCCGATCAACGGCACAACCAAACTGGAAAGGCGAGCGGTGTCAAGAGAACAGCCCCCCGCGGCAGACGCGTAAACCATAATGTAAAATGGATTTCTGATTGGCGGAATTGTGAAGTTTTCGCATAGTAGAGTAACTAACTTAAAATCGACGAGCATTTAATTTCGGCCAGCGACTATTATTTTTGACATGCGCAAAGGTATGTTAAGAATGCGTTTGGCTAGATAGATATCTAGATAGATGACATCCATCTATCTACCCATACGCAGTTTATTTGATAACTTTATGAATGGGAAAAATAATAACCGATGGTTGACATTAACCCTGCCCGAATTTAAGCCAGTTAATCAACTGATTAAAAACAAGATAACCAATCAAAACAAGATTTTTATTGGCTTTCAGGCAAATTATATATAATTACAATCAGCAGCTGGGAAACGACATGAGCAAAATGAAGACGGAAATAGGGACCGTGACCTATTTTTTACAAACCATAAAAGTTTTTGAGCTGAGTTTTAGAGATTTCACTATAGTCTGTACGAAAATAATGCGGACTGGCGATAAAACTCGAACTATGAAAGGTCATATCTCCATAAGTCAAGGTAGAATGTGTACCGGACATATATCAAAGCATAGTTCAGACTTTTGGTTATCTTTTGAAAAGCTTAGAAAAAGTTGTTTTTCTATGACGTCATCACTACGGCCGATACGGTGAAAAAAACCTGGTCCAAAAAAAACAAAACTTTTTTATTAGTACGAGATAAGAAACGCCGCTTGGTATGCTGTTAAAACATATTTTGTCGAATTTTTCTAAAAGTTTGAGCGAATTGGCTCGCTCGAATTTTTTTTATGATGCGTTGAAAGCGCGCGGTTTTCGCGATTTTTCGCCAAATTAATACACTGCAAAAAAGATAGGTTTTGTTTTGCTTCCTGCTCGACGTGTGTACGATTTTGATCATATTGTCAATATCAAATGTCCGCCATTTTTTATTCCTTACTTTTTACCTAAAAATTTTTTTTGAGGGTTGACCCCCCGGGGGCTAGTGGGGCCAAACACAAATGCCGAAATTTTTTTCCAAAATTTTTTTTCAAAACCATCAAAAATCTAAAACTTATCACATATGACGAATTTTGATATATCGTTTGTCAGACCCGTGCACGGTCCAGAAATGTCCCCCCCGCTTTATTGGAGGATTTGCTTTCGCCCCCCCCCGTTTTAGGGTTGGTTCATACTTATGTAAAAACGTCCTTACGACTTTGTCCAAAGAACGTTTTTACATACGTTTATACGCTGTGTTTGTCCTTTGGACTTTGTCCAAAGGACGACATAAGTATGAACCAACCCTTATTGCCCCCCCCCGCCAAAAAATGAAAAAGTACCCTAAAATTATGACGCCATTTTTGACCTATGATGACGCCATCATCGCGATATTTTCGCAATTTTTAGCCTATTTCAATGTATTTTAAGCCATTTTAGACCTATTTTTACCTGGTTTTCGTTTTTTTGTCCCTTTTTTCCCTTTTCCCTTCTTTTTTCTTTCTTTTTCTTCTTTTTTTTCTTTTTTTTCTTTCTCCTCTGCTTGCCCCCCCCGTTTTATTGCCCCCCATTTCAAAAAAGTTGCCTTCACCGTGCCGCCCCCGTTTTGGAATTGCCCTCCCTAATAAAACCCCGGGGGAGCACAGGTCTGGTTTGTGTTAAAAAACCTAATATTAAGCTTACAATAAGCTGTCAAAACTGACGAATTTGAAATTTGGAAGCATTCCAAGCCGGTGTGCTGGCAGCAGCAAACCTTTAAATTAAAAACTTTTCCAAAAAAATAAGCCTTAAAAATTTTTTTTTTTTTTTGAATTTCCAGGTTATTTTGTTAGAAGAACCTATTTTCAAAGTTAAAATCCTACTACAAAATTGCCAAATATCGCAGCTAAAAATGGTCTTTTTTAAGTGTTTTCTTGCTTGCAAACATGTTTCCCCGTTTGTTAACACAAAAACAAATTTCTAATAACGATGTCTCTCAACTTTTAACAGCTTCTCAACAGCCAATATCCCAATGTAATTTTTTAAAGTAATGCTATTTTTCGTGTAGAAACGTTTGAATCCGCGATCTGATCTGAATTGCGTCATTTTAATTACGGAAGAGCCAATAAAATTCAACAATTATGACGTAATGACAAAAATTTGCATGACATTAGGAAGTATTTTGGAATTTTAGAAAGTATTTTTAGAAATTCCGAAAATTCCAAATTTTTGGAATTTGGAATTTTGAAATTTTGCGTTTTCATGGGGTTATTTGGACCATTTTCTGATATTTTAAATCAAAATAAATTTAAAAAATTTAAAACTAATCTTTTAAAGTTTATTATTCTTGTACAACTTTTTAATTTAAAGGTTTGCTGCTGCCAGCATACAGGCTTGCAATCCTTCCAAATTTTAAATTCGTCATTTTTGACAGCTTATTGTAAGCTTAATATTAGGTTTTTTTACACAAACAATATATCAAAATTCGTCATATGTGATAAATTTTACATTTTTTATGGTTTTGAAAAAAAATGTTGAAAAAAATTTCGGCATTCGTGTTTGGCCCCCTAGCGCCCGGGAGGTCAACCCCCCAAAAAAATTTTAAATCAAAAGTAAGGAATAAAAAATGGCGGACATTTGATATATAACAATATGATCAAAATTGTACACACGTCGAGCAGGAAGCAAAACAAACCCTATCTTTTTTCCAGTGTATTAATTTGGTGAAAAATCGCGAAAACCGCGCGCTTTCAACGCATCATAAAAAAATTTGATTTCGCTCAATCTTACAGAAAAAATTCAAAAAAATATGTTTTAACAGCATACTAAGCGGATATCTTATCTCGTATTAATAAAAAAAGTTTTGTTTTTTCGGGACCAGGTTTTTTTGACCGCATCGGCCGTAGTGATATCATCACAGAAAAACAATTTTTTCTAACCTTTTTAAAAGATGCCAAAAGTCTGAACTATGCTTTGATATATGTCCCATACACATTCTACCTCAAGTTATGTTAGATATGACCTTTCAAAGTTCGAATTTTATCGCCAGTCCGCATCATTTGGCGCCCGTAAAAAATACATTCTGCAAAATATCTTCGGAAAGATTATCTTCTGAAAGACTTTTAAATTCTCAACTAAAAAAAAAAACTTTTTTCCCTAAGACTAAGCGAAACCTTAAAATCAAGCTAAAACGACATAAAAAAGTTTAAAAAAAGCTTTAAAAGTTTTTAATAATACAGAATATTTTACTGCTAAAAGAAGATATTTTTTCCAGAAGATATTTTGCAGAAGTTATTTTTTCCGGACACCCATCATTTTTGTATACACTATAGTTTTAAAATAAATGAGGTTATACAAATACAAAGTGTGGCCTTTTTTTACAAGGCAAGAAAATTGTAACTGAGTTTTAGAGATTTTGCCAGCTTTAAAATGTATTTTGGTTGACTGCTGGGTTCCTGTTGACACCAGACCTGGTGGAGGGAATTATTTCCACCAAAAGCAGGAAGAACACGGTAAGTGAAATGAGGATGGAAATAGAGAGCGTCACTTTTTCCCCACTGTCGCTGGGCAGGTAGAACACCAACATTGTGAGAAAAGATATCCCGATACACGGCAGGATTAAGTTGACAGTGTAGAACAGTGTCTTTCGCCGCAGGTGGATGTGATAGGTAACTGTAAAAACTCCCGTTGTGAGAATGTTTCAAAAGTATGACGCCTTAGAAATACGAGTTCCAATGTTATACTGGCGGGTGATGGTGTAACTCAGCACGCTAGTCAGTAAGGTATTCAGGTTGGAGATTACAAGTTTAAGTCCTATATTGCCTATTTTTGAGCCAAAACTTTTTCGCATTCATTCTTTATTTAAAAACTCGCTTTATTTGGCCTCATATTTCTGGATGTCACATAACTATAAAAATATGTACAAGAAAATAAAATTAGATGGTAAATTTTGTATTATTGATTCCCAGTCAGATTTTCAATATGGTTGAACCGCGTTGCATAGTAAAAATTTTTTCAACAAATTGTAAAACGAAGGATTTTCTCTACACATTAAATTAGTGATGGGCAGTCTGGTTCCGGGTTCCGGGTGTTTCGGGCAAAATTTAGAATTCCGGTTCCTGTTCCAGATTTTTGAAAAATCTCAGTTCCGGTTCCAGTTCCTGTCTTGGATTTTTGGAAAATCTCAATTCCATTCTAGTTCCGGTTCCGGTGTTCCAGAGGTTTCGCAGTTAAATAGGCAGTTCCGGTTTCGGATGTTCCGGGAAAAATTTGGAATTCCGCTTCTGGTTTATGTTTCGGATTTTGGAAAATCTCAATTCCGGGAAGAAAAGCATACGTAACTGAACGAAGTACAGGA
>JASAMX010026805.1:0-20980 GCA_030248175.1 Microlaimidae sp. YZB2_3
CTGCAATTTAACCCACGGCACCGCGCCAACTATACTTAGACAACGTAAAGTAAATTTTGTTATTCATGTTCATCATCTTATTATTATTATTATTATTATTTTTACTTTTAAAAAATTATAATTAATCATAGGCGCACGGCATCGCGCCAGTTATATTTAGAGAACGTAGGTAAACTTTGTCTGGAACGCATCTGCACCGCACTAACTGAAATTAAACAACGTGGGTAAATTTTGTAATTTAAATTCATCTTATTCTTATTGCTATTTTTTATTTTATCTCGGCAACGGAATGATTATAAACATATGTCATTGCGCAGTTAAAACCATAGTTTATTAGGGTATTTTTTAATTTAATTCAAAAAAAGTGGTAGACTAGCCTCAAAAATCTTTAAGAATAAGCAGGAAAAAGGAGCGATTTTTCCCGGGCGTATGTTTAGACAGAAAAACTGTAGACTAGTCTAAGATGGACATTATGTGGACTATAGGAAACTTGCATTGGTTTGGCCAGCTGCTCACTAAATAAAAATTTCTACCATATGATAATGATTTGTTTATACATTGATCTATCACACAGCACTGTTGCATTTTTTTAGTCTGATGAAATGTCCATTGAAAAAATCATAATCACAGCAATCTTTGGCAAGCGGGAAATCGCCACTTTTTAAAATTTATTGTTGTTTCTTACAAAAAAAAATATAACCTTCAAATTCAAAATGTGGCGATTTCCCGCTTGTCAAAGATTGCTGTGAGTATGATTTTTTCAATTGACATTTCATCAAACTAAAAAAAAATGCAACAGTGCTGTGTGATTAGATCAATGTATAAACAAATCATTATCATATCGTAGAAATTTTATTTAGTGAGCAGCTGGCCAAACAAAATGCAAACTTTCTTTAGTCCACATAATGTCCATCTCAGACTAGTCTACATCTTTTCTGTCTAAACATACGCCCGGGGAAAAATCGCCCCTTTTTCCTGCTCTATTCTTAGAGCATTTTTCAAGGCTAGTTTAATAAATAAAACTTTGAATTAATTTTGTCATCAGTAATGCAAGAATTAAAAAAGTACTCTGTTGTTTTTGCCGTTTTCCGCGCGGTTGAAGCAGATGGCGCTGGGAACTGGTGCCGTTTCTGCCACCAATTAAAACCGGTCTGCTATTTTTGTGCGGTTTTTATGAGGGGATGTTGGTTGTCTGCTCTGTACAATCCTTATTGTTGCCAAAAGGCTGTTATTGTGCGGTTGGGAGTTTTTATTTGTTTATTTTTCAATTTTTTTATTTTGATCAATAAATCGATAACAAGGACCTAAATGAAAAAAGTGCTTCCTAAGAAAGTTGCGTAATTCCTTCTTCCTTCTAATGAGCCCATGTTTATTTTTGATCAATCAGTAACGAATGAGGAATATCGTTTTTAAGAATGGAGCGTTGGAAAATAATAATAATAATAATAAGAAGAAGAAGGTTCTGAATTTCAAAATTTACCCACGTTCTCTAATTATGGTTGGCGCGGCGCCACGGGGCTAAATCGCCCCGTGGCGCTCCCGCGCCACCCATGATACTTTGGCGAAGCTCCGGGGAACATCAATACTATATTCATATATGGTTTTTTCTCATAAATAAATAAAATTACTCGATAAACTACTGAATAAAATACTGAATAAAATAAATTACTGACTACTTTTTAGAAAGATTTTAAATATAATATAAGAAATAAAAATTAAATTTTACTAATAATAATTGTATTATATTAATCACTAAATTAACACTTTAATACTTTACGTTTCATTGCAAAACACCAATTTTAAAATTTACTTTTACAAAAGTTTTTATTTAAGAAAAACGCCAATTTCAAAACTTGACATTCACATGAGAAGTTTAAAAAATACGACTTACTTTGATAAAAATTTGAGCACGCCAAGAACGCATTTTGTTTTTTCTTTAAATGCCAAAAATAACCAAATATAACAACTGAACCAATAAAAACTTTTAAAATAAACTGTCAATTGCTTAAAATAAAAAAAAAACAACCAATATAGTATAATTTTTTTTCCAGAAAAAAAATTATATTAAGTGTTTTGTTAAAAATAGCCCCATGTAGAAAAAAAGGCATTCAAACCATTTTTCTTATTTTAATAAAGTTGTTGTGGACAATAAAATAAAATGATAAGTTGCTGAAATTGGATTAAAATACATATGATTTAGTATCGATACAGAACTGTAATAACAAATAATGCATTAAAAACTTGTATTTAAATATCCATTAAATTATTAAAATATCAATTTATTTCATTAAAACAGGAAAAAGAATTTTTTGAAAAAGTGAAAATTTTAGTAGGTTTTTAACAATTGGTTAACTTGTTATAAATTTAGTTGAAGTTATATAGCCACAAGTTGTTCCATTTTTCTTTGATAGTAAACTTTCTAGACCTTTTATTATGTCTCAAACCCTTTGTGATAGTTAGTGCGGCTCAGACGCCGAATGCATATCGCGTTTTGCGCCTCAGTGTATAAGGACGTCCGAGGACGTGAAGGAGCAGTCAAGTTTAACATGAGAAACACTGGCGGGTCTTTTTTTTTCGCGTTTTAGATACGCTTTTTAGCTTGAAAAATCAGAAAGGCCTACACGCTTTTAGCGAACTGGCCTTTGGTATAAAAATAATTTTAAATATCACCATAACACTTTTGGCAGCAAAATAACTTAAAAGACTAAAATATAGTAATTTAGTTCATTTGATTTAAAATATTAACGTCACCTTATTTGGAATTTGATGACCTTGTATATAACAAGACAATACTTCTTGTAAAAGTTTTTTTATACATAGCCCAGCATATACTTTTATAAGCGACAGCCTGTTTACAAATCATATTAACAATCATTGTAACAATACCAAAATATATAACGTAAAAATAAACGAAAAATATTTGGCTTCATTTAACACATTTAGTGCCCTAACTAGGGTACGCCCTAATTAGAACCATATGGCTTTTATTAGGGCGCGTCATAATGTGGGCCATTACACGCCTTAAGTGAGGCAAACTTTTCAGAAGCAAGACCCTAATTGTCACATTCGAATGCTTAACTAGGAAACAGCATAATTTAGGTCCGTCCTAGTTAAGGCCGCACATTTTCTTTCTGAGCACTTTATGAAGTCACATATTCTCCTTTTATTTTATGTTATATATTTTTGGCAGTATTTATCTAAACAAATTGACAGTTTACCAATTATGCCGAAAGCTGAAAGGCCGATCCACCAGCCCTCTCTTATAGCATCGAGCATTGTTTACGTGTTTCCTATTATAAGAACTGGAAATAAAATAGGTCTCAAAATTTTTTTTTTGATTAAAATAAAGATAGTTTATTAGTCAAATTACGTTAATAAATGCGCACAAAAAATAAATTAATATATCACTCCGAAACAGACTACTCCTTTAATTAAAAACGTATCTATGATTTTAATTTGATCTTTGGGCTTACAATATTTTAAAATTTTAATCCGATTAATTTTAGTTCAGCATTAAACGAACAATTCGTTCCGGGTGATATATAAAAATTATTTGTAAAGTGCTCTTAAAAGGTAAAAACAAAACGTGTTTATGTTTACACTGCTAAACTTTATAATGTTACATTTATTGCTTGCAAAACCATAAAAATACATGTATGTAAATTTTTAACATTGTTGTAACCTAAAAATAACGGTTTTTCTTGAAAAGGACCAAAGGTGAATAATGTACTTAAAGGTGCGGTATACTAAATCATGGCGCATTTTTTTCGCTTGGTTTTTGGTATCTATCGATGCGTCAGGTTTCACTGAGTAAAAAATTGTATTGCAAAAAATTAATTTTCACCGGTTGTCGAGATATTAGCAAGAATATCGCTTGGTTATTTCAGATAATTTTTTGTTTTACCAAACACCAGCCACGGTGTGTTTTGTTCCGCTCACGTTTTACCTTGCAAACGCATTCTTTCTCGTAAAAAATCAGATGTATTTAAAGTTTTTTATATGCAAATTTTGCTATGAAATCATGCAAAATTTTTAATTATACTAATTTTTGTGGTTTTTTAATTATTATATTGCAGTTGTAATGCTTTATTCTTAATTAACGATTTGATGTATTTTGAGTTTAGTTTAATCTTGGCACACGTACCCGTCGTTTGTTTTTTAATCGCTCATTTTTTTAATCGTACATATTTACTGTTGTTTGGCGGAAAAAAACCGATGGAATAAATAAGCGATATTCTTATTAATATCTCGAAAACCGCTGAAAATTTTTTTTTTGTAATACAATTTTTTACTCAGTAAAACCTGACGCATCAATTGATACCAAAAACCAAGCGAAAAAAATACACCATGATTTAGTATACCGCACATTTAAATGATTGCTTACTACTGTTTGATGACTCACGTTAAACAAAAAAAAATTGCTCCGAAACTCTAATCCAGTAGACAGAAGTATGTCGTCTCTTTGCAAAAAAATAACAAGGTGACTCTTGAATGTCATCATGATGGACGTTTTTCATTTGATAAGGTGGAGTCATCAAAACAAAATTTGTCGTGGCAAGACCTGGTTTACATCGAAATGGCAGCTGATAGATGACAAACAACGCCCACCGTTCACACCGCAGTACAATGACGGTGTAATGATGGTAAACGAGCGCGTTAGCTATCGGCTGCTAGCTGCCAGTATGTTGAAACTAAAATTTAAGTGTTCAGAAATCAAGCGGGAACACAAATTTTCCTACACGGTTTTCAAATTCTACATAGTAGCATGTCAATATTCTACGGTCGCCCAAGATAGCCAGTCAAAGTGGCTGCAAGTAAATCCCATATAGATGTACTGTGAATTAGTAAAATTAGCCTTTTTATAACTGAGTAGCTTGTCTTTCTGTTCAATTGTCTGTTTGTCTGTAATTGTTTTCGTTTTCTAGCTATCGGTCGATAAAAAACATTTTACATTATGTTTTTAAAAGGGATCACTTCGGTATTGATAATTTTAGCCATATTTTTTCAAGTGAGATGTCTTCGGAAAATGAGCTTCTCGTGCGTCATTTTTAAAGGGGGGTATATGGCGAAAAAGACGCTTAAAAATCTTTTTTTTTTTTTTTCCACACCTCCTCTAGAAGAAAAAAATGAGGAGGAGGCCGAACAAAAAACAAAAACCAATAACACAAAATGCAACAAAAACAATCTATATATAAATAGACGTAATGTCTGTGTGTCTGTCTGTCTGTCTGTCTGTCTGTCTGTCTGTCTGTCTGTCTGTCTGTCTGTGTGTTCCCTAACTCCTCCCTAACCACCCAACGGATTAAGGTGAATGAGGTATCGTTGGAAAGCTTATACCCCAGGAAATGTCGTAAGGGGGTTGAAATTTTGAAACAACTTACATGGACATCTTTATACTGGACAACGCGTTTTCACCAAAGGGGGACCCTATGGATTTTGGAACTTAAAAAATTTTTTGTCCAGGAATTGGCTTAAACTTATTAGTAAGAGTAATTAGCCAATGTAAAACCAGAATATCATGTTTTTTGGAAAAAATAATCATGGACATCTTTATACTGGACAACGTTTTTTTCACTAAAGAAGGGAATTACCGTGCTCCCCAACCACAAATGGGATTGGGCTAAATGAGATATCATTGCAAAGCTTACAGTCCGGGGAATGTCATAAAAGGTTAAAATTTAGAAAAATTTTGCATGGACATCTTTAGCCTGGACAAACATTTTAACAAGAGGGGAAACCTATGGATTTTGGAAATTGAAAATTTTTTGTCTTTGAATTGGCTCAAACTTATTGATAAAAGTAATTAGCCAATGTTAAACCAAAATGTCATGTTTTTTGGTAAGATTAACATGGACATCTTAATGCTGGACAACGTTTTTCACTAAAAGGGGAACGACCTTCCTCCTCAACCAGCAAAAAAATTGGGCTAAATGAGATATCGTTGCAAAGCTTACAGACAGGGAAATGTCATAAAAGGGTTGAAATAAAAAAAATCGCATGGACATCTTTTGGTTGGACAAGACATTTTCACAAAAACAGGGCCCTATGGACTTTGAAAGTTGAAAAAATTTTTATCTTCGAATTGGTTCAAACTTATTGGTAAGAGTAATTTGCCAATGTAAAGCCAGAATATCATGTTTTTGGAAAAATGAACATGGACATCTTTATGCTGGACAACGTTTTTTTCACTAAAAGGGGCAACGAACTTTCTCCTTAACCACGAAAAGGATTGGGCTAAATGAGATATCATTGCAAAGCTTAAGTTTCAAGGAATGTCATAAAAGGGTTGAATGTTTCAAAAAATAAATAACAAGGACATTTTTATGCTGGACAACGCATTTTGACCAAAAGGGGGAGCCCTTTTTCCCAACCACAAAACGGATTGGGCTAAATGAGGTATCATTGCAAAGCTTACAGTCTAGAGAATGTCATAAATGGGTTGAAATTTAAAAAAATAACATGGACATCTTTATACTGGACAACATATTTTTACCAAAGAGGGAAAGACCTTCCTCCCCAATCACAAAAAAGATTTGGGTAAATCAGATATTATGGGTAAACCATATAGTTCAGGGAGCATCATAAAGGGGTTGAAATTAGTAAAAAAATAACATGGACATCTTTATGCTGGACAACATATTTTTACCAAACGGGGGAAAGACCCTTCCCCCAAACGACAAAATGGAGTGCGGGTTAACTGAGGTATCATTGTAAAGCTTAAAGTCACGGGAACGGCATAGAAGGGTTGAATTTAAAAAAAATTAGTAAATGAATATAAAAAATGCCGGAAAAATTATTTGTCAGCCGTATGGCTGACACGGGCTACTTGTCTTTTAAATAATCACAAAAACATAAAAAGAAAAAGTTCATATTAAATATATAAAAAATTTTTTTAATGAAATTTCAGGAAAGTTCCCCTGGAGGTTGCCCCCCCATTTCTTTTCACTACCACTCCGAAACACAACCTTATAATAAAAACCCAATAGTTTTTATCGCGAAAATAGTACTTTGTTGTTTTTGGCTTTTCCCCCGCGGTTGACGTAGATGGAGCTGGGAACTAATCCGCCATCAATTACTAACCGAGCACCGTTTTCTGCTGATATTGGACAGTTTCTATGAGGCGCTGTCAGCTGTCTGCTCTGTAAAATTCTTATTGTTGCCAAAAGGCTGTTATTGTGCGGTTAGGCGAGTTTTTACTTTACTGTTTTGCAATATATTATTTTGATCAATAAATCGATAACAAGGACCTAAATGAAAAAATTGGCTCCTAAAAAGCTGCGTAAATTTTCTTCTTTCCAATGAGCCCATGTTTGTTTTTGATCAATTAGTAACGATAGAGGAATATCAATTTTAAGGATTGAGCGTTAGAATAATAATAATAATAATAATAATAATAAGAAGAAGAAGAAGAAGAAGAAGGAGATGAACATGAATCTCATAATTAAACTACGTTCTCTAATAATGGTTGGCGCGGCGTCGCGGGGCTAAATCGCTCCGTGGCACTCCGGCGCCCCACGATAAAATTTTTTTTAGAATTTAAAAAACGGTCTTATACATATAATGTGTAAAATCGAGTTTTTAAGTTTTGTCAATTGGACACTTTGGACGAAGTACAGTATGTCCCAAGCTTAAAAGGTTTTTTTGCCTTAAAATCAGAAAGATTTAAAAAACAATTTACGGAAAATAATTTATTATCACTTTTTTCGTCATCACCATGGAATGTTTTGTTTTTTATAACTATTTAGTTCTATTATTAGATCATGTACCACCGAGTTATCCAGATGTAATTATAGTGTCAGTAAAAAGTCAGCACTGGATAAAAATGTCTTAGGTTTCACAATATTTCACAACAAAATATTTGATGCATATAAATTTTTTATTCTTTAGATTAACACACTAATGGCCTACCTTATTGTTTACGTAACTGTATAAAACTTAAACTATTTTATATTGTATTATTTAAGTACATAATATTGCACAAAATAGGTTGTAATTAAGAAAATGTTTCTTTGACAAAAATAGTAAAAAGAGCATTTTTAAAAATCAAACTCCTATCTCCTTTAACCGTTTGGAATTTTTTGTCTAAGAACCGCTGCATATCCGCAAAAGCATTTCAAACCGCTGCTCAGTTTTAATAAATTTCACGTCGGCTTCGCAATCGGCGCCGAGTTTAACAATGAGCAGCGGTGGCGCGGAATTCCTTCTGCAATTTCGCAGCAGAAAAAGTCCCAAAGGGTAATTTGGAAATGTTGAAATTTAGATGACGTGCAATATTGAATTAAATTTATAATAATAATTAGTTTTAAACAAAAACTGCTTTTAATAAAGAATAAACAGCTTTTTGTTTAAACAATTTTGTATTAAATTATTCATTTTGGAATATAATTACCAAAGTTTGTGTGATTTTTGTATATTTTGTGAAAAATCGGAATTTAAAAAAGTGCGTTATGTCTGATTAGTTTCTTTTAGAAAAATGTTACAATAGCACAATTTTAATTGGTCCTCTCGCATCTTCATTTTACATGGTCAGACAGACGCAATTCTTCTATAAAAAAGTGATTGCTCAGGGCTTTAGAATTTTGTATCATTTTTCTTCTAATTTTATTATCGTAATTTTATTCCAAAGTAATATATTTAGGAAAATTTAATTTTGGTATAGGTCAAATTTTAGTCATAAAAATCAAGCCATATTCAAAATAAACGATATTGTTTGGGTGTCAAAACTTTTCAAAACATTCTTGCTATTTTACATCACCAAAGTTAAAACAAAATTTTTTTGTAAATTGGAAATCTTTTTTTGCATTTTTGGTGATTAAATTGTTAATTGTGGTTAGGAAATCTGCTGATATGAGATTAAATTCGCCAATAAAAGATGTTGATGAAAGTTTAGTCTTGACAGGTTTTAACAGTCTAAAAATGAAATAAAATGGTCAAACATAACGTATTTGTTAAAATCATATTGTGTTATTAGAGTACTGTTGTCATTAAATTTTTAAAAATATTATATTGCATTTTCCTTACATTTTATTTTATACTGATAAAATAAATTAAACCTAGTGTAATTATTTATAAAGTTTAACATTGTACCATCATAGGTGGATATATTTTTGATAACATTCAATTATATTTTTGATAACATTTTTGACAAATAAAAAAACTATGGTTTCGTCTAGAAAATGGTTCAAAAGTTTTATCATAAACTTTAAAAATAGTCTTGACCAAGACTTTTTAAAATGAATTTAACTAATTGATAGTGATAAAAAGAATTCTATTTAAAAAAAATCGTTTTAAAGAAATTTTTTTAACATCTGTTTTATTTTTGGTTTATTTAAAGCATAACAATGTCCATTTATAATTTGGCTTTCAAATAAAATTATCAACAGTGTTTACACTACTGTAACCGTTTGTTATTTTGTAGCATTTAAAAAATTGTTTCAATAATTTTGTATTTTTGTAATCTAAGGAATATTAATTTTTTTAAAAACATTCTAAGATTACACTTATTAAATCGTTGATTAGTTGTATCAGAAAAATATAACAAAGGATAAATGAGACACTCAGAAGAAACCGCTTGAAAAAATATACCATTTGAATGGTACTGGAAAAGTACCATTTAAATGGTACTTTCAAAGTATTATTTAAATAGTACTTTTTTAAACGGTTTTTTCTAAGTGTCTCATTTTTTTGTTATATTTTTGGTTGTATGTAACACTTCCGTATATTTTAATGATAGCATATTTTTTTCAAGCAAAAGTTAATTTCATACAATAGAACCATGTGGTTAACTGGGGCTTTACAATATATGTAGTATAACTTTGCACTAAATTTAAATAGAATTAAAAGTTCTAAAAATAAAAAAAGTGTTCTTAAAGCTTTGTGCAAATAATTTCAGAAGTGATTCAAATATTTTAAACTTCTTAAC
Organism: Microlaimidae sp. YZB2_3; assembly: GCA_030248175.1. Lineage (NCBI taxonomy): Eukaryota > Metazoa > Nematoda > Chromadorea > Desmodorida > Microlaimidae > Microlaimidae sp. YZB2_3. Next base: position 9,923 of record JASAMX010026805.1, read on the forward strand.
CCTTTGTGATTTTTCTTCTGCATATCCGCAGAAAATATTCCGCGCCACTGCAGCTCAGTGTTAAACTTGGTGCCCATCGGTTGGCGCACGCAGAGTTTAACACACTGCATAACTGACGCGGAATCCCTTATGCAGATTTGCAGCTGTTTTTGGACAAAAAATCCCAAAGTTCATTTGTTAACCCAAAGGGTTAACAAATGAACTCCGAAGTCTTTCACTAGTTTGCAATCTGAAAATGATTCCTCATATAGAATGTATTTAATGTATTTTATTTATTTTACTTCCGTAAAGCCTAATATTTCTTCTGGGCCAACTACAGCTACTAGTTTTTTGATCATAATTCCATTTAAGCCGTATTCAAAATTTCAATTCATTATTAGCTATTGGTGTTAAGAAGAAAAACTAGTGTAGAATTTGGTCTCGTCTGCAAATAACTTAATTTTAAACTAAAAAAAAAAACGCAGTCGACTATGATTATCATTAATATAGACCTGAAACAAAAAAGGACCTAACAAAAAATTTTGTGGAACAGAAGTTTTCGTAATGTATGATTTTGATTCTATGTATGTATAGTTTAGAATTATTTATATAAACATTTTTTTAAAACTACATCTTTAAATGAAAAAAGTATATAATTGCGATAATAACTATATTTTGTTTGTGGAATGTACACTTTGAAAAATATCTTTTTCAAAATGAAACATTTAAAAAAACCATAATATTTTTTGTGCTGAATAATATGTATTCCTATAACACAGGTTTTGTTAGATAGAATAAAGAAAACTCTGCTAATAAAGCACCCTGCACCTCTATTGATGAAGCCAAAAAAGACGAAAGGGCAAAAGATATTTAACAATTAAGGTTTTTCCCCACTTTTTACGAAAAATTCCGAAAAAAAAAAGTTTTTTCCTTCTTTTTAGTGGTGTTTTCAGTTGTTTTTCTTGATTTGACAAATTGAATATTCTTCGATTGTTCAATTATTTTATTACTCTTTAGCCCGGTTCACACTGAGATGGCAATGCCACCGGTGGCAATGCGGTTCACACTGAGATGGGAATGCCACCGGTGGCAATGCCACAGCCACCGGTGGGAATGCCACCGGTGGTAATGCCACCGGTGGGAATGCCACGCCACCGCTAGGTTAACACTGGGGTGGCATTGCCACCGCTGGAGACGCAATGCCGAGATTTCGTTCGTGTGTAGAGCTAAGAAAATTTGCACTTTTTTAGTTTCCGATTCTAAATACATTGAAGATATTGATTAATATTCTTTTATTGCTTGCACTTCGAAAAAAAAATTAAAAAAACTTGCAAAAGATGGTGGATACTAGTGATGTTCCCCGGAGCTTTGAGCTCCGGAGCAGAGCTTCACTGAGTTCAACCTTATTTTTGTACTAATTCAATGAATAACTGAAGAGCAATTCTATATTATTTTGTCAAATTTTTTTGTAAACTAAAGTTTTCTCAAAATTTATTTAAAACAATAAATATATTATAGTCTTAAAAAAATGCAAATATAGTAATTTTAAATGTATTTCAAATTTTAATAAGCTTAAAATCGCTTATTTAAAGAGCGGAGCTAGCTCCCTCCGTAGTTACGCCTCCGTAATGGCCGGAGCTACGGAGCATGATATTGCAGAGTAGAAACATTACTAATGGATATCTCCTATTTTTCAGTGGCGCGAACAGCAGGGAGAATTCCACGCTTTAGTTCAAGAAATGACACTGCAAGATCATGAATATTTTCATGAATATTTTCGGATGTCTCCTGCTTAATTTGATTAATTGTTTTCGCAGAAAAAAAATTAAAAGTTTTATTTTTAATTAAACATAAATGATTTTTTTAGATTGTTTAATCACTCGCCCCATCATACATCGCTATTTTAACCCAAGGTTGTGAATCAAATTATGTTAGAAACTACAAAGCAGAAAAATTCGCAAATCTTTTGTTTTTAAAAAAATTAAGTTTTGCAATAAAACCACAGTATTTTTAAATTTTTCATGCGTTTTGTGACACATTTGTGCCCCTTCCGTGAAAACTCAAATTGCAAGCGTTAATAAAAGGCGATTATCTTTCCCCCTTCCCTGTCCGGCCTATGGTGTAATGGATAGTACGCCAGAGTCAACTTTGGAGGTTACGGGTTCAATTCTTGTATCGGCCAAATTTTTCAATAAGTTTGGCTGTCTAAATTTTTCAGCGCCTGATTATTTTCGCTTCTACTTTGGGTCGTCACATATTTGGTGGCCGATACACACCTCCGGGTTTGTATACCAGTGTACCCCCCGTGCTACGGTAAATAGACGGGCTTGTTGGGGCTGGTGGAGGTGTGTGGATTGAATCGAAAAGGCTGAACTCAGCTCTGCTCTTGGTGGGAAGGTGTGACACACTTGTGTCCCTTCCGTGAAAAATCAAAGTGCAAGCGTTAATAAAAGGCGATTATCTTTCCCCTTCCCTGTCCGGCCTATGGTGTGATGGATAGCACGTCAGAGTCAACTTTGGAGGTTACGGGTTCAATTCCTGTATCGACCAATAAATTTGGCTGTCTAAATTTTTCAGCGCCTGATTATTTTCGCTTCTATTTTGGGTCGTCACAGTTTTTACGGGTTTTTTTTTGTTAAACCCGTAATATTTTTCATTGATTTTTTTAACAATGCGCGCGTTCCTGCGCGTTTTTTTCTTGACAGAGCTGCCACCGGTGATGGAGTTGTGGACCGAACATAAAAGCGGTGGCATGCCATTGCCACCGCAGTGTAAACACGTCCTATGTTTATCATTGGACACAACAGCGGTGTCAATGCCACCGCAAGGTGGCATTGCCACCTCAGTGTGAACCGGGCTTTAAAAAATTTAAAACATATCAATTGCAACACATTTTTTATTTTCTAAATTGTTTTACAAAAATTTATGTAGTAAACGATGATTTTTTTATGTCGGTATAGTAATTTTTAATTTATTATTACTTGTTTTTTTAATATCACTAGCTTTAAAATTATATGCTAAACTATAATTTTTAACTTACATTTGATGTTTTTAAGCTATTCTTTTACATGTAACAAATTAATAGTATTGTAGTTACTGTTGATTTTTTCTTTTAATCAAAATAAAAAAATGTGGTATTTTTTCATTTTTAAATTCAAAAAAAAAATTCTAAGGTCTGAAAAACTGTTGACTCTCCTTAATTCTACAAAAAACCGCGCAAGAAAATATTGAACGTCCTATTGCTCAAACTGAACGTCCAATCAGCTGGACGTAAACCATGCTGATGCAAATTACACGACATCGCACGTAAATTATTTATTTTGTGAGATTTATGAATTAAAAAAATATATACAAAAATTTTAAAATAAACTTATTTTTAATAAAAAAAATCACTATTTGCTAAATTGCAATAAAATTTGGTTTAATTTAAAAAAACACTTAAGTTTCGCACCAAAATTTAATCTTACATAAAAACAGTAATTTTATTATATTCAAAACCTTAGAAAAATATATTTCAAGGTAATTTCCGATGTAATAAATTACTTGGTTGAAAAAAAATTTTTTTGCGTTTGAACCAGCAGTTCGCTGAATTCACAAAAACTCTATGACACCATACCAAAACATTTAAAAATGTTTGAGGCCCTTCCTTCGTATAGATTATGTCTATACATTTATAAGTGTATTTATTGTCTTGATTGTATAAGCCGCGTCTGTCAAAAACTATTTGAATAATAGAAAAATGTTAGACATGGCTTTGCGGCAATAAGATGTTATTATCGATAATTGGCACATAAGTTTTTTTTTAAAATTGTATATTATTAATGATGCTGATGAAAGCTTGGGAACGGAACTTCGAATTCCATTATAGTTTTTTAAAAAAGAGAAAACTAAATTTTTTTCAAAAGCTATTCAAAAAAGGCTTAATGATAAAAATGCGGTGAAAAACGTATATTTTAAGCTTATAGGCTTTATACTACTCATTTAAATGTTGTTTTGAACGACTAGAACTCGCTCCTAAACGCTTATTTGGAGGTTAGTATATAAAAAGGTACTATGTGGCGTGAATAGCTTCCTCAAATTCTATAAAAATTCGCAGACGTCTTATCAAATCCTGCTATAAGTTCGTTTAAAAAAACTCTTGCAAAAAATACATGGACACATTTATACTGAAAAACCCATTTTCACCAAAGTTTTTTTGAAAATGACATTTTTATGATGGTCTAAAAAGGCTATAGACACTTCTCCCCAACCACAAAATAGTTTGGACATAAATGGGATATCAAAGGAAAACTCATGGTTCGGAAAACGTCGAGGTTGATTTTTTGTAACAATGAAGATGGACATTTAATAAAGAATTGTATGTTATAATAGTTATAAAGCAATAAACTATTAAATTAAAAAAACAATAACACCACTTACTTTTAAGATTTTTCTGATGAAAAAGCTAAATTTTTATTGACAAGTGAATTTTAAAATGCATAACTACAATTTTTCCACAGTAAACTGAACTTGTAAAGCAAAAAACTGATATTTTTTGCCAGTTAGCGCATTTTTTAACCACAGGTCGAGTCGGGCCGGACCGGGATTTTCACGGACCGGGCCACCATATCTCGGCTCGTTTACAACCTTGCCTGCTAAAATGATATTATTTTTTTGTTAGAGATAAATATAGGGTACTCTATTTAGAATCAATTGGTAACGTATCCGCGCAGTAACACTCAGGCATAAACCTGACACTATTATGGCGCGTATATTTGAATTTTATGACCTTTCAGATTATGATAGCGTCTCAAATACGGAATGAAAATTGAGTGTTGCTGGATTGTGTATGGATGGAAACCTTTGTTTAATATGTGGCCGAAAAGGCATTGAGAAGCACTGTCGCGTTCTCATTCTGCGTGTCAAACGCACTTTTTCGCCTGCTAGAAAATAAAAATAAAGAATACAACCAAAAAACATAAATACACCATTAAAAAAGTAAACCTTAACGTATCAAAACATTAATGCGCAATGTTTTTATGTAATTTGTGGCGACATTAAGTATAAAGACTAAAACTTTAAAAAATTTTGTTTTAATCAATTTTAAGTGTATTTTTGCTCAATATACCAAATTTAAGCTTAATACTTGTATATATGTAATTTGAACCTTATCAACCTATATATTCTAAATATGTCTGAACGTTTTTTTTCAGTTGTTTTGGTGCCTTTTGTTAGGTTTCGAAGTTGATTTATTACTTTTAAATAAGATACTAACTTCATAGTTGTCTATTGCGGCCTTTTATAACAATATATATATATCATCAAAATATACGGCACAAATGATGGCTGCGATCTCATAGAAGATAAAATTAAATTTTTTTCTGCATAAAATATGGTTTTTAATTACGATAACTGAAAAGGTTTTACTTTGCCACCTAAAATGTACAACTGAATAAATTTTATTCGACCAAGAATTCCTTCGAGGATTCATTTTCGCAAAGACCAAAATAATATTCGACTAAACCAAGTTTTTATTATTTTTTGAGTTTTTCGTATTGCATATTAGGTGTTATATTGTGCTCTTATCCAAGTGGCAATCAATCATCACAAACTTTTTTTTAAATCACAAATGCTTGATTTAAATGGTAATCTTAAAAAATATTTTTGTTTAATTTGAATCTAAAATGCCTAACCATATTATACATTCACAAGCAAATTTCGGAAAATAGTTTTCCTCTAGAAGAGTATGATTTTAATTAAGTTTTGTTGGTTTTTGTTTTTAATTTATAGTTGGTCTTAAGTTATTAGATTAATTCTTTGCCCTGGTTTTTGCATTTTTTATATAAATTTATAGTTCTATTTTTTTTTTGTCCTAAAAAAATGAAACGAATATAATAAAAAATAATGAATCTCTACAAAAATTTTTGAAACTGTCAATCATTTCTTATGTTTTGCTTCGTAAAACATGACTAAAAATTTAATTTGTATGTAAATATAATCTATTATGAAATGTAAATATAAATATAAACGTAAATATAATCTATAAGCTTTATGATCATATGTAGAAAACTACATAATATCAAACGTGGATTAAAACGACATCAAAGTTGCATCGATACCACATTTTAATACGATGTTTTGGATTCGTATAAGGAAAATGTAGCCGCTGTAAAATTTTTAGAAATTTGGAATTGCAAAAATAGGAACTTAGAGCCAAGAAAAATGAACAATTTTTTTAAATTTGAGCTTACGCTAATGTAGCTTTATGTGTTATTGATTTCAAAGCTGATGACAGGATTTTAAGGACCCTAATAATATCATATATTATTTGTGATCACATCATATATGTTTTGCTCTGTGGAAATGGCTGTAGGATGAGCTAAAAATCAAGATCTCAACGTCAATTAATAATTGGAGATAATTTTTTTTCCAAGCTCTAATTTGCTAAAACTGGTACTATAACGTCATAATACAACTCTGTGAAGATCTCTAACACTGAAAAACTGCCGTTTAAACGGGAGGGTTTTGACCATCTTGTTTCGGCTTTGTCTTAGTTTTAGTTTTTGGCTTAAGTTAGTAAATTGTATGTATAGGTTGTTACGATTTTAAATTTTCGGCTTCAAATCGCAGCTATAAGTTCTCTATGATTTACTTTCCTTAATTCAGAGTCCGCAATTTCATTTTTTGTTTCTCCTTAACAGTAAGACGTAAAATACAGTTTATTTCTGCGTCAGAAAATTCGAAGGAATTTCAGATAGATATATCTTGACAGTGAAACTGTCAGTTATAAATAGTTTAAATTATTGTTGTTTTGGTCGAGTTTAGAGAGAATTAGTTATGCTTTTTTTATTATAACCGGTCGTCATTGTCGTTTCAGTTAAACTTGTCATTTAAACAAAAATAACTTTGTGTATTTTGTTATGGAATATTAGAACGAAGAATAATTTATTTTTATAAAAGCTAATGGTTTAAAATGTTTATATAGTTATTCCTAGTTAGGGATGAAAATCAGTAACTATCCTTTATTAGTGAAACTAATTTTGCGCAGTTTAAAAAAGTAATTCATTTTCTTTTATAAAATAATTTTTATAATACTAATTATTTAGTATGAGCTTATTGTGTAAGCTAATATAAAAAGGCGTGGGCAGCTTAAAACACAACGAGCTTATGCCGCATTAATCGAGTTAATGGGTATTTACCCGTTCTTTGTAATGTGTTCTTTATTCGTTAATAAAATTCATCATAAAATTTTAAAAACAGCGCTGCAATTCAAAATCGAAATTTAACATATTAAAATTTTTAAAATTATTGAAAATAAACTCTGAAATTTATCTGTTTGATGTGGTATGGGGTCTTTAGAGCTACAAGCAGGGAACTTTGAGCCATTGGAATTTTTAGGGAACTTGGAGCCACGAGCAGTGGAACTTGGAGCCTTTAGGAAAAAATGGTTTGGGGTTAGATAGGCTTTGCTTAGGCTTAGGTAAAACGTTTTAGCGATTTTTATTTTCGGCACCAGTTCCCAATTTACGGTTTTAAGTTTCTCACCTACGGCTCCAGGTTCCCTATTTTTGGCTCTAAGTTCCAGCTCCAAGTTCCCAAGGCTCCGTTGACCCTAAACCGTTTGATGTATGAACGTATGAATGAATGAATGAAAATCACAATGTACAGTTCAGTTTTAAAGTATTTTTAAAATAAGCATAGCAATTTAAACAAAACGTTAGTTTTAAAATTTTTTATAAGGTCATTCTAGTTTATTTCGTGAATTCAAAGAGGTTAAATTTGTATGATAAACTATGTAGCGTAAAAAAGCGTTACAATTCCGAAACATAATTCATTTTATAGCACAGAAAAAAGTTATACAGAGCAAATTTTGACTTCACGGAATAAGGTGGATATTTTTGCAGAAAAGATTTTTGAAAACTTTTTGCACACAAAAAGACTTGTATGTACTTGCTACAAAATCAAAACTTAAATTGTTATATCCAGGTTAACTGAAAACTGGTCCTATTCTAATGTTATATCAGAGCATACGTTGCAGATTTTCGGCTATCAATTTAAAGCAAGGGTTTGTTTCGTTTGTTACAAAAAACGATTCATGGAGCCGTGGAAACTTGAAGTCAAAAATAGGATATGATATTTTTAGAGCCAGAAGAAGACAACTCGGACCAAAGGAAATTCTTGAGAATGTGGAGCCACGAGCCATGATAACTTCTAGCTTTTCCAAAAAAAAAAAAAATGGTTTCGCTTAGGTTTAAGGTAAGCAATTTTTACTGTCGGCTCCAAGTTCCTCATTTACGGCTTTAAGTTTCCTATTTTTGACTCCAAAATCCAACTTCAAATTCCCTCGGCTCCATCGACACTAAATCAAAAATAGGGAGCTTGGAGCGTAAAGGGGAAACTTGGAGCCAAAAATAAAAATCGTTAGAACCTATAAAAAACAACGCCCAAATTTATACTCAAACCAAGGTTTTTTTAAGGGCTCCAAATTCAATATGTTCGCGGCTCATAGGTCGCGCAAATTTTAGGCGCTTCTAAATTCCCAGGCACTTTTGAAGATGAAAATTTAAAAAAATAAAATTTTGCTTGTAAAAACTGTAAATTTCAATAAGAATTTTGTTAGTCTTACAAAAATGGATTTAGGGTCAATGGAGCCTTGGGAACTTGGAGCTGGAACTTGGAGCCAAAAATAGGGAATTTGCAGCCATAAGTTAGGAACTTGAAGCCGTAAGTTGGAATTTTGGAGTGTACCTAAGTGAAGCCTGAATTTTTCTTAAAGGGCCAAGTTCCCGAAAATTTTACATGGCTTCAAGTTCTTTGCTTGTGGATCAAAAGACCCCGTACAAAAAATGAATTTGCTCAAAATGCACAATATGTACTATTTTAATGATGTTATGCCTGTTTTGATGGGTAATAAACAAAAAATGATTTTTTTTATAAAAGATTGCATGACACTTCTAAGTAATTGTTGTAAATATTAAATTATTTGCTTTTATAAAAATAAATTATTCTTCGTTCTAATATTCCATAACAAAAATACACAAAGTTATTTTTGTTTAAATAACAAGTTTAACTGAAACGACCGGTTATAATAAAAAAGCATAACTTATATTCTATTCTAAACTCAACCAAAACAACGATAATTTAAACTATTATAACTGACAGTTTCACTGTCAAGATATATCTATCTGAAATTCCCTTTCAAATTTTCTGACGCAGAACATCTTACTGTTAAGGAAACAAAAAATGAAAATTCAGACTCTTAAATTAAGGAAATACAATGCATAGAACTATAGCTGCGATTTGCAACCAACTTTAAAATCGTAACAACCTATACATACAATTTCTTTTACTTAAAAACTAAATCTAACAAAGCCGAAACAAGATGGTCAAAACCCTCCCATTTAAACGGCAGTTTTTCAGTGTTAGAGATCTTCACAGAGTTGTATTATGACGTTATAGTACCAGTTTTAGCAAATTAAAGCTTGGAAAAAAATTCTCCAATTATTAATTAGACATTAAGTATTTATTTTTAGCTAGTGCTACAGCCATTTCCACAGAGCAAAACATATCATGTGATCACGAAATATATGATATTATTCAGGTCCCTTAAATCTACTACGTAGTTAAAATCAAATAACCATAAACTAAACATAACGTAACTCATTAAAAATATTTATTTTTTCTAAGCTCTAACCTATTTTGCAATTCAAATTTCTAAAAATTTTCAAGGCGGCTAATTTCCTTATACGAATCCAAACATCGTATTAAAATGTGGTATCAATGCAACTTTGATGTCGGTTTATCCCCCACCCATTTGATATTATGTCGTTCTCATACATATGATCATAAAGGTTTATTCATTATATTTACGTTTATCCTATATTTACATTCATAATAGATTATATTTACATGCAAATTAAATTTTTAGTCATGTTTTACGAAGCAAAACATATCTAATATAAAGAAATGATTGACAGTTTCGAAATTTTTTTGTAAGAAATTGGTATTTTTTTATTATATTCGTTTCGTTATTTTTTTCAGACAAAACATAAAAAAACTATAAATTTATATAAAAAATGCAAAAACCAGGGCAAAAAATTAATCTAATAACTTAAGACCAACTATAAATTAAAAACAAATCCCAACAAAACCATAAAATCGATTCCTCTTCTTGAGGAAAAAAGTATTTTTCAAAATTTGCTTGTGAATGTATAATTATGGTTAGGCATTTTTGAGATTCAAATTAAACGATTTTAAGATTACCATTTTCAATCAAGCATTTGTGGATTTAAAAAAAAGTTTGTGATGATTGATTGCCACTTGGATAAGAGCACAATATAACACCTAATATGCAATACGAAAAACTCAAAAAATAATAAAACTCATTTAGTCGAATATTATTTTTGGTCTTTGCGAAAATAAAATCCTCGAAGGGAGTACTTTTCGTCGAATAAAATTTATTCAGTTGTACATTTTTAGGTGGCAAAGTAAAACCTTTTCAGTTATCCTAATTAAAATTTTCTGCAGAAAATTTAATTTTATCTTCTATTATGAGATCGCAGCCTGCCGTATATTTTGATGATATATACATATATTGTTATAAAAGGCAGCAATAAACAACTATAAAGTTAGTATTTATTTAGAAAGTAATAAATCAACTTCGAAACCTAACAAAAGGCACCAAAAACAACTGAAAAACATTTAGGATTTCCTATTTAGAATCGTATAGGTTGATAAGGTTCAAATTACATATATACAAGTATTAACTTTAATTTTGGTATATTGAGCAAAAATACACTTAAAATTGATTAAAACAAAATTTTTAAAGTTTTAATTTTATACTTAATGTCGCCACAAATTACATAAAAACATTTCGCATTAATGTTTTGATACGTTAAGGTTTACTTTTTTAATGGTAATATTTTCTGTTTTTTGGTTGTATTGTTTTATTTTTATTTTTCTAGCAGGCAAAAAATACGGTTTTTGACACGCAGAATGAGAACGCGACAGTGCTTCTCAATGCCTTTTTAAGGCATAAACAAAGGTTCCGTCGTGCACAAATTTTCAGCAACACTCAATTTTCATTCCGTATTTAAACAC
>JASAMX010026807.1:0-46124 GCA_030248175.1 Microlaimidae sp. YZB2_3
TCATGGGGTGGCGCGGGAGCGCCACGGGGCGATTTAGCCCCGTGGTGCTGCGACAACCATAATTAACGAGAACGTGAGTAAATTTTTAAATTCAGAACCTTCTTCTTCTTCTTCTTCTTATTATTATTATAGCAATACGTAACTGAACGAAGTACTAACATACAACATTACGTATTGCTCTGTAATGGCTAAACTGTTGATATTATAGTTTTATAATTTCAAGTGCGAACTAAAAGGCAAATCGAACTTGAATTCCAGAGATATACTATTAGTAGCGGTGGTGGTAAAATTCCAATACTTTGCCAGACAAGCAATAAAACTCACCTAAATTATAAGACATCATAGTTAATCCGTTTCTGTGAACACTTTTTCCCAGTCACCAAGGTAAAACCTTCATCCCACGGGGGGTGCATTTTCCTTCAACCATTGTGGCACATAAAGTTCACCATAATTTAAATTTAAATAATATAAACCGAACATTGAATACGCACCAGCTTGAACCACTTAAATTTATTTGCTTATTTATCCCTTCCCTCACTCAATCTGGAGTTAGTTCATTTTGGTGGGACAAAGATTTTACTGTTATAACTAAAGAACAGGCTGTTATGACACTGAGTTAATGATACTTGAAAATCTGGTTTTGCACATAAAATTGAACTGGATCATATGCTTCTGTAGAAAAGGTAAGTAGACAAGTGTTCTCATAACGCTTTTTTTCATTTGAGGTTTTTTAAAACTAAATGAAGTTATCAATCTCATATTTAAGAAAAGAGGCTCTTCCAAAGTTAAAACTAAATTTTGTTATCCATTCTTTTATATGTAATGTTTTATTAGAATTCATTTTTTTTATTAACGTATTAAAAATACGTGTACTTCAGTTTTAGTTTAAGATTTTTAATTTTAATTTAATTACGTTGTTTTATAGTACCTGAAAACAAAAGCTAATGAATGTTCTAATCAGTATACATACCAAGTAAAATATGTTTTTGTAACTTTTGATAGATTTTATTTTTAGTTTTGTTAGCAAATCTTGATAAATAAAGCTTTAATAAATATTAGTTTGTGTTAAATCTTAATATTTTTTATAGATAATAAAATCTTTAAAATTTTTTTTAATTTTTGTTAGTTTTACTTGTTATTTTTTTAAACAATCGCATGACAAATGTTGACAGTAACTTCGTCGTGTAAATTTTTGAATATTTCATTTACAATTAGAAAAAAATCTGTCATTTATGATAAAAAATATTCATTTTGTAAAAACTTCTACAAAGCCCTTATAGTTTTTTTAATTTTTAATTTTTTTTTAATTTTGTAAACTATATGTTAACGTCCATCAGTATGATACTAAGTTTGACGTTACAGTTTCTAATGGCCTAGAAGTATATTGTTAATAATTAAAACACAAAAATGCTATATTTCTTTAGTTTTTTTACCTAAATATTTTATTATTGTACTTTTAAAAAAATTTATTACTTTAAAAATATCTAATTATGTAGGGTAACTGACTTAATTTCGGCCACCTTTTTTTTATTTTTTTATATAAGTTTTTTCTGGCTTTTTCAATCAAGTCAAAATATGGTCTAAAAATCAAACAATAGCTATATTTGTTATTTCAGTGCAAAATTTGAATAATTCTGTTACACTTAAAAATCAGTGAAAGTTTAAACTTTTTTTTTAAAGTGGCCGAAATTAAGGCTCGTGCCAATTATTTCGGCCACCTACAAAAAACTGGCCATAACTATTGCTTAAACGAACAATAAAAATTTCTAAAGGTTGCAAATTTACCCTTAGGTATTGTTCTTGGTACATATAACTTAATTTTTCCCGTTTGCGAACTTTAACAGTTATTAGCAAGACTTTAAATAATTATGTCAAAACCTTAAAAAACAAGTTTTAATAATTTGTATTTTTTGTTCAATTTTTATTTTTGGCTTAAAAAACGTCAAAACAAAGTCAAACGAGCAAAAAAATTCTTTACAGATACAGTAGTACAATGATATTTGAAAACAGTAAAAAACGGCAGGTTCTTTCACCTAAATTTTCAGGTGGCCGAAATTAACGGAATCTTAAAATGCGCAGTTAGTTAAAGGCATTGCGAAATGATTTTGAAGAAAATATCAAAACATGAAAGTTAACAACTTTGAGCTTTAAATAGAAGATATTTTAAAATTATACATTGCTTCGTTCTAAATTTGATGCTGTTTAAACACAAAGCAAAAATTAGGAAAATCACAAAAAATTCATTTTTTGTATGAAAATGTTGATAATGTAGAATAACAAAAATAAAAAATTTTTGCAAAAACATTTTATTAAACATTAATCCGGTTACTTTTGTGCTAGTTCTTTTGTGTTTTAAAAATAAACTAATTTTCTAACACCCTAAATTGGTGGCCGAAATTAAGGCGTGGCCGAAATTAAGTCAGTTACCCTACTTCAAAAAATATTTGGAAAGTAATTTCTTCAATCGATGGTTTAATGCTGAATTGTGAACGAAAAATGTAGAATCCAAAAATAAAGTTTACTTTGTACTTTGTACAAAGTTAAAAATTAAGTTAAAAATTACTTTCAGTTCAGTGATACCCCATTTATACAAAAATCATATGTACCGGTAAAAAACCTTTTCGATACATCAATTTTTGGTATACACACCTCATCAGTTACTAGTTAAAGAAAATATTCTACAGTAACGCGACATTTTTGTCATTTAGGTTTTTCTAGTGAATACTGTGTTTACGGAATCTATAATTTATAAAAAAATAATGTGCGCTGGCAAAATAATTGGACTAATTTTATTTTGGTTCTTTTCTAATACAATGTGATTTATATCATTTTTTTATTAAAGTTAGACTATAAAATTGTGAACTTGTTATTTTAAAATTTACATTTAAGGTAGTAAATTTATTTATGATGAACACTATAAACACTTTTAAACAAATATTTTCAAAATACAAAAGGAACCTTTTTACGAATAAAAATTCTTACATACAGCACTTACAAGTCACAATAAATTGAACCCTGAGTGGTTTTTTTAGATAAAACAGTTATTTTTCTAATTTTTTCCCCTACTAAATTTTTTCGCTTGTTACTTTGAATGCGTGTGAGCATGTTTGTAACACTTATAAGTTTTACCATCTTTATTTAGCGCTTTTTTATTTTTAAATAATAAATTTATATAATATCACTATACATTTGGTATTAGATTCTAGATTATCTTTGTTGCTTTTTTTCAATTACAAAAATATGTTTTTAAATTCAATCATTTTACCACAGAAATCTGCTAACAACGTTAAGTTGATAACTGGTACTTTTTACAGTGACAAGGCGTTATATCCCACAGCGCGTTTAAAAGGGGCGTCTGCCCTAATAAGTGGCGTTAGATTTTACTAACTCTCGCGCGACCCTCTGTGTTGCCCTAGCGTTTATTTATTATGCAAACTTTCGTTTGTTGTTTTTGAAAATTAAATAGAGACAACTTTTAAAGCCTGGGCGCAATAGGCCAAAATTAAATTAATAACATGGTCAAATTGCACATAGTAAATTAAATAAAACACATCTAAACATTTAAAAAACTTTAAAACGTGATGTTTCCAGAAATTTTGCTTCAACAATTTTACAATAAATTTACTGGTTTTTTTAGTATACAATAATTACAACAATTTAAAAAGTTTAAAAACGAAAATCTAAAAACATGCCTTACACAGTTTTGCTGGCTTATAAAGTATATTTGTACTGGAATTTTAATATTGTTCGTTAAATTTGGTTTCAAAAATTGATGAACAGGTTAGTATTTAGCTTTGATATGCAAAAAAGGTTTTAGAGGCTCCAAAATCGTTTTGATTGTTCAATCGAATTAATTTTTGAATTTTCGCAGGCGAAATAAAATATGACAGTTATAAATCTACAGTTATACAGAAAGTACAGGAGAAAGTATAGTTTCCGGGTCATTTTGAAACTTGCTTGCTTCATGCCAAACCGTTAATCCACAGGTTTGCTTTTGTATTTTACATGGAAATTTTTTAAGGGATTAAAACACAGTGCGCCAGACATGATTATGACCATATAATAGGAACCACTGTAATATTATCTGTATTTTTTTGCAAAAACATAAGATTTAATGAGTTAATAAATATTTGATTTACGATGCTTTAAATTATAAACACACAAAACTGCAATAAAATAGACACTATTAAACTGAAAGTTTAATAGAATAATTATTATTAGTAAATTAATTCAGTATAACACTTGTTCTAAATAAACGAAAAATTATTTTCATATTATTTAATATCTAAAATAAGACATCTTTTTCAATTTGTACGCCAACTTACAAAATATTACTTTTTTAAGTTTCAGGATTTAAGTTGTTTTAAGTTTATAATTTTGACTTTCAGGTTACATGTATTAACTCAAATTTTATACCATTACAATATTAATTTTTGCGTATGCAATCGTTTTATTGTTTTTTGCTTGCATATTATAATAAAGTGTTTTAAATTTATAAATTTAACTGAGTGTATAACTTGCTGCAATTGCGTATAAATGGTTTAAATACAACGTCAATCTTTTAGTCTTTTTAGTTGTAAAATTAGTATGTTTAAATAAATTGAAAATGAAAAATCCATATTAATTCTTAAACGTAGTAATATTTATCTTTGTTAATTTTTTTGATAATTGCAAACGAAAGTTTGCGTAATAAATAAATGCCAGCACGACAGTCAGGGTTGCGCGAGAGTTGGTAGGATCTAATCGAACTTCTTTTGCCAGATGCCCCTTTTAAACGCGCTTTAGGATCTAACGCAAACACACTTTTTTACTTTTATTTTACTTTTACCTTTAGGACAATAAAATAAAATTTAGGAATGTTTGTCGTACTGCCTACAAAAATTACTTTTCTCTAAATGTGGCTGCTTTCATCCCAAATGGTCCGATAAAGACAGAAATTTTTTTTGTCGTTATGACAATTTTGCAGAAAGTAATTTACCATTTTTGTTGCAACTTAGGTTTTTAACTATAATAAAAATGTGTTAGTATAGCTTAATATAAATTTTATAATTAACTTTGAATCTAGAAAATAAATTTTGAAATTATAAATCGCTAACTTGCGTTCGTTTGCATAACGTTTTTACTTTTTGTAAGGAGATGCCTATTTTTAATATAATATATATAGTCTTATTATCATATGTACAACTTCACACTAATAAAAAGTTCAGATATAATTTTTAGATTAAAAAAACATTCAACCAAATTGCTATTTTATTTATTTTAACTCGTTATGTCCTGTCACCGAAAACGCAACCACTTTTTGGTTTGGAATAATTCAAAAGTACAATTTTAGGCGATTTAATAAATTAGAATATGTCTTTATGGAAGATTCTTCTAATGTCTGATCTTTCTGAAATATTTTTTAATAAAATATCTTAATTCTTTCTCACAATTATGGATGTATAAATCCAGTGTTTTTTCAAAACACTACACTTGCGGAATGAGACAGCGCTAAATGCTCAAAGAATTGCATTCAAAATTTTAAAATGGCGCACTTTATTTGCCAACAAATAACAAGAGTAATCTATAATGAATAATTTCAGTTTCGCTTTTTAAAAACTTTGTGAAATTAAAATATTTCTACCTAAATCTGCACCCACTGGCTTATTAATTAAACATAAGGTTGCTATATTTTGTTTTATAATTATTATTTAAAGGCTGGTTCATACTTATGACAAAACGTCATTTGGACAATTTTAGAAAAGCCAAAACGTCCTTTGGACTTTTTTCTTTGGACGAAGTATGAACGCTGCTTGGAATTCGTCCTTTGGACTTTGTCCAAGGGACGTTTTGTCATAAGTATGAACCATCCTGAAGTCTAAATGAAAAACACATTAATTTTTGTATTTCTTAACAGGAGACTGTATTCGCAAAGAGCTTCCTTATTTCAATCCTTCTGAATGCATGTGCAAAACAAACTGCAAGTAAATTTTTTAAAATCAATTTATTTATAATTATTATTTTTTGATTAACGTCAAACAAACCAAAAGCTTTTTAAAATATAGCACGTTTTGGTGGTTAAAAATAAAAAATAAAATAAAATTAACATTTGACATTCAAAAGGGCAAACAAAAAAAGAAAAGAAACAAAGAGGTAAGAAAGAAGAAACAGAGAAAAAAATGTGAGGAAAAAAGGAGGGAAGAAGAGGGAAGTGGGAAAGAAGGGAAGGAGGAAAGGGATTAAGGGAAAGGAGAAAGAAAGGGAGAGAGGACTGCCGTATTTACTGCATACACTCCCGTGTTTTTATTATAACTATTTGTTTAATTAAAAATCTGGCATTAAATTTGAAATTTTTACAATATGAAACCACGGAAAACTTGGTTTTGTGGTTAAATTATATCTGAAAAGTACATGTAGGTTACTATGGGGAAATGAACAGACCAACTAATATTGTGCAGTTATGACGTTTTACTAAAACAAATTAGAGCACGGATTTCTTTTAAATACCATCTTTTACACAATATACAAAAATTAGCCAACTTTGGTCATTAAAAGTTAGCATTTCTGTTTAGAATTTGATAAATAATTCTTTGAAAAAGTTATTTAAAATTTGATATTAATGTGTTTTAGCTCAAAAAATTTAATTGTTTTGTTTTTACAGGGTTCATTTAAGAGAGCAATTCATCGAGGTCAGCTGGGTATTTTAAAACTCAAACAATTGTCTTAAGTCTATAAACAAAAAATTAAATAATATTTTTGTTTAATTTTTAGAAATGATATATATAAACTGCAAACGAGCAGTTATATTTGGACTTCATCTACTAAATATTTAAATTTGTGTTCAAAAGCAATGCCAAAACATAAATGTCTAGAATTTTACAGGTTAGTGGATTTGGGTTATTATAATCCTACATTTATTATAGCTGTTAACTGCGCTAACTTTGACTTTATATTTTAACTTTATATTAACTTTAACATTTATTTTGATCCTTAAAATTTATGCGAAATTTTTGTATTGTATTATTACATAAATATTACTGTAGTGCAAAAAACATTCAAAAGTTTAAAAACAATGTATTAACATGTACATTTTTGTATATAAACACAAAAAATATAAAATTGCATAAAATTGTGACACAATACAGAACACACAGAGCCAAACAGGTTTTAATGTATGTAAACTTAACAAAACTAAAAAAACACAATTTTCAAAACTAATTTGTAGATTATTATTAATTTTTAAAAAAGTCATTTTTTTTTAAAAATATACGGAAAAAATTGTCAGCAAAAAAATTAATAAGAGAATTTTCTCTAATAAATTCTTTTTAACAATTTAGGAAAGAAGCTGCTTCTGTAAAAATAAAACTGTCTTCCCAAACTTACGAAACGTGGACAGAATACAAAAATAATTGTGTATGAATTTTTTATGGTTTTATTTGACATTTAATAAAATTTCGGATTTTCGTTATGAAAAAATCGAGCACCTGTCCAGCTAAACACCATTCATAATAAAATGCAAAAAGAGTAAGTGAAAACGTAAAGTGTTGTCTTATAAATGAAACAAAAAAAACAGACACACTAAAATTAAACATCTTAAAAAATCAATTAAAAAGTTATTTTTCTATTGACACTAAATTTCCGTTGATTTTTTTTATTTCATGGGGATTTAGAAAATAAGAAAGGCAGACTAAATAAAAGTCTATTGAAAAAAGACCATACACAAATTAATACTGAGAGTACACAACACACTACATACAAACACATACAAACCACCACACATACACAACCAAACAAATACATTTTTTTGATAAAATGTTGTTTAAAGGTACAGTCATCCAAATGATCGGGTTTTTTATTAGTCATTTTTCAAAATAAATCAATTTTAAAAAATTCCTTGTGTTGTTTATTTTTCGATACTATTTTTAATTTTTGTAATCTGTTTAAAGCTTGCCAAAATATTGTTTTTCAAGGGTGAAGTCATTCAAGTGATTAGATTTAGTATCAGGAGGCGCATAATGCAATCTCACTTTTTTGTGGGCAAAAACTTAATATGAGGGCGCGAATTATATGAGTGAGTTATGTGCAAAAGGGCATTTTGCGCTTTACTTTTAATTCTTCCTAGAAGTTAAAAGAGCCACTCCAAATTTAATAGGTATTAGGGTTGTAGAATTTGAGAACAGGGAAACAAGTGTGATCGCTTGTTTTAGCTGTTTTTAGGATAAGGGAATCGGAATATGAAAACTCGTGCAAGATATTAACAGCAATTTTTTTCAGCAATGAAAGCGATTTTAAAAGTGTTCCTGTGTTTTTTTTAAATGTCGCAATTCCTTGCGATTGTTATTGTAGTTTCGACGCAGACAAGAAAAAAAGTTTTCAAAAAAAGTTTTATTTATTTTCGTAGGAACCAGTATATGCAAGGCTGGTATTACTCAGTGCTAACAAACTCAATCAATTACCACATATAACAATATTAACAGATAATCAATATTATCACACTGCAGTGTAGTCTAGTTGGGATGGGACTGAATCCAGAGACTTCGTGGGACTCCCTGGATGCAGGGAACCAGAAAATTGTGTCTCGCTGCTCAGTTTATAAAACACGTTGTGCAGAGAAATAGGAGTAGTAGTATAATGTTAAGCAGCACTGGAGCATACTTTGATTAACGTTTCAAACGCAAAATTCGCAAAAGATTGGTTTTTATTGTATACATAAGACGTTTCGGATTTTACGCAATCCATAATCAGTTATTACATCTAAAATACATTATTACAAAATTACATAAGTAAATGTCAGATATAATATGGGTAGATCCTAAACGTCTTATGTATACAATAAATGTTTTATCTCTTGTTTTCCTTGCAATTATTAGATTTCGATTTCCCCGTGGCAAATCAATAGATCGGTTATTTGATCTGGTTAAAATTTGCAGATGTATTGCTATTCAATTTTTTTTACCTAACATTACGAAACCCAAATTTTTTACTACAAATTTTAATCTTACACCATTACTTACATTGAATAATTTTCATGGAACCTTTTAGGAAATTAGAAATTAGTTAAATTACGTGAAGCCATCAAATATTTAAAATAGTTTGATTGGGTTTTATGCAAATTATTTATTGCAAATCAGAGTGTAAAAATACGGATTTTGTGGTAAAAAAGCTTTTGGTTTAGTGGGATTCTTTTTACTTTTTAACAGCGATCTCTTGTAGTGAGTTTAATCATATCTTAAAACTATATATTTTTGGAAAGTTAAGAATATAATTTCATCGTAAAAATGACTAATTAAAAAAATTGTATTATTTATAAAGCTGCACTTTTAGTTCGTTTCGCTTATTTAAATAAATGTTTTTCAATGAAAAAGTGTATATTTTGTTTAACATTATATTGTTTGTCTAGGTGTTTACTTTTTTGGCACATATTGGAGGCTATTTGTCGCTTTTTACAGGTAAGATTACTACGCTCATTTCATTAATTAATTAATTAAATGGAATTCTTAAAATTCACGTTGTATTTTGGTAGATAGTTTTTATCATCATCACGTTTGCTGCCTTCAGGAATTTTCATAGAATAATTATGAATTAAAATAAACAAAGTTTTGTTTTAAATTTGCAAAAGTTAAACAATTGATTTGGTTGTGATATTAAACTGTTAATATATTAGAAATTTGGCTGGTTTCTCCCCTCATTAACTTCAAACATTGAATTGCATTTTGCTATATTTAAAATGAAAGATCTACACATTTATAACCTTATGTAACTAACACTTCTTAATCTTTCAAAACTTTAACCTTTTAAACTTTTTAATTAGGCGTGTTATATTTATATTAAAACTTAAATAATTTAATTTAAAATGTTTAAAAAAATAAAAAGCCGATTATTTTGAACCCATAACATTAAAACTAACGTGAAACATATAAAGCAAGGCACTTTAAAATTTTTTAATTGCATTGACTAATTATATATACACTGGTTTGTTCAATTAAAAAACTATTTCAGGATTTTCTTGTATTGAAACCTAAAAAAAGGTATTGAAATCCTCCAATCCTAAACTTCAGGAATGAGCATAAAAAGCTTAAGTAATTTTAAAACTATACTAAGCCAGCTATATCCAAACTATGTGTTCTATACCACAATCGCAGTATGTTGTTCTTTAAGTGCTGCCTGTTTTAAATCTAACAATCAATAACTCATTAGTTTTGCAAACAAGCTTTACATTGAGAACAAGTGTGCAACATATGTACAGGCGTGGTGTTGATTTACTGGACATTGGTACTTTCTTGGGAGAAGGACATTTTTCTGTGATAAGTAAAGCAAAAAACTAGACAAGTAAGGACCAGAAAGTACCAAGGTCCAATAAATCCAAAAGTTTTCTATCTATCATTAAGGTTGGTGTGATATGTTACGCATTTTTTATTTTAAAAAAATCGTAAGAACACCAAGTCAGCTCTTTTCAAAGAATATTGGACGAAATTTATTATGACACCTTTTGGTAACATTTCTTGCTGGTTGTTTTTTCGTGTTCTGTGTCCCTTGCTTAGCATCTAGCTAAAAAAAACTCTTTGCGTTTAAATAACAAGGGCGCAGACATGCCAAAATAACCGCTTAAAATTTTAATCGTTAATGGATTTTACTGACACAACAGTGCTTCTTCTCTTCGCGCTTAAAATTTTAATCGTTAATGAATTTTGCTGACAACATTTGTCAGCAAAATTTGTTAACAAATTTTGCTGACAAAACACAATTTTGCTTTTTCTCTTGGCCACTCCAAGGCAAACTTTGGCGCTGAGCCTTTCTGCTAGGCCATAATAATCGTTATGTCACAGTTGGATGATTCATCTTCAACATTTCTTTAGCCAGCCGAAAGTGAGAATTGCGCAAGCTGTGATAAGCCTTCAGTTACAACTGTGACGACTTTTTTTCACTTTTGCTGCCTCGTTTTAGCTAATTTCAAACCGATTAGCTCAACAAAACAACTTCTGGAGCTTCCTGGTCGCCACTTTCGCTTCTACTGCTCCAAGTCCTCATGTTCCCAACCGCATGTGGCGAGATCTCCTTCAAAACCATCAAATATTGATGAAACAACGCAATATGTGTGGGAACTCTCTGTTGAGTTAGCTCAAAATAATCTGGGTATAAGCCAAATTAAAACTACCCTAAGCCGAAGTAATTCGGAAGACAAGCGCGAAAAGTTGTTGGATCTGTTCAACAACCTTATAGCCATGTTCTACGATCTTGGTATAGACGATATCTGGCCACAAGTTGCAGGAGCGGAACGGTTGGGCAAGCAGCGCCCTGCCCACTTTAACCGCTTGGTAAAACTTAAACATAACGGCTAAGGTGCATTCCACGCTCGAAATTTTCTTTGTCATTGGGACGAGCTGGAAAAGGATCCGGAAATAAACCTCCAGTCCCTAAAACCTCGGGCGTCGATGTAATTGTATGAGCGGAAAAAAATCGGATGAGTTGAAGCATATCAAATGAATAGTAAATTGCGCAAAGAAGAAAATGTGAATGCTAGTTTTTCCATTAGACAGGAAAAAAGTAAAAATTGTAGCTGTAAAATTAGTAAAAAATGAGAAAACAGCCATATGGCACATGGAAAAAGAACCTGAACAGTTAAACTCCCAGCGGGTAGAAGCACACTTAGTTCTTTTGAAAAAAATATTTTTTGTATAATTATCTAAATTGTATTTATATAAATGCTGGCAGTTTATATAGCACTGAAAAACAAAATCAATTAAATCACTTATTACGTTCTAAAAAAATTTTTATTCTAAATTTTACAGAAACATTGCTAAATAGCTTATTTTTATTTTTTTGCTTTTTAGTATTTTATTTTCTTTTGACTCATTATATTTATTTATTTTAGCTTTACATTCCCTTTTAATCTATCATACAGCGCTTTTAAAGCAGGATTTTCACGCAATTTCCAAAGTTTTTTTTGATTTAATTTTTTCTATATGTCGTGAATAAGCAAATTTGTTTTTTTGTGTTTTACGTAATACGTAATGGGACAAATTTTTTAATTGCTCCTTAAATTTTAGAAATTACTATGCGCGAATGATTTTCAGCAATTCAGCTACGCTAAGAAACATATGAAATCTACCGAATTTATAAAATCATTCATGGCTTGCCAATTAGCTTTTTCCAAATCTAGTTAAGTTTCTGTAACCGTTTTGGTTTTTAAACTTCCTTTTATTAGATATTTAATAGTATTATGATCACTGATAAATAACTGTTTTGTAATTTATGTACTTAAAATATGATAGTTTTCATTTGCAAAAAACAAGATCGAGATAATTTTCGAATCTAGTTGGTTCAAAAACTGCTTGCGTGAAAGATTCCTGTGTCGAAACGTCTGCATCAAAATTGCACAATTAAATATATGATGTGTAATCTTCCTGCCAAAATTTTACTGGTATGTTAAAGTGACCTGTTATAACAACAGGATAATTCACATTTGATAAATTCGATAATGCTACACAAAATAATTCAAAATATTCTCTAGTACTATAAGGAGGCCTATAGTAACAGATGTTTTGAAATGGCTCCATACCAAAAATGTCAACTAATACTATTTCTAGTTTACTAATTTTTCCGCCTATTAAACTTTACAAGTTTTAAGCTTATTTTTGTTAAAATCGCGACTCCGCCTCCCAAGTCGATTAGCTCTGTCTTTGCGATAGACGTTATAAGATCCATTTAAATTTATCATACCATCAGTGGTTTTATTATTTAGCAATGTTTCTGTAAAATTTAGAATAAAAATTTTTTTAGAACGTAATAAGTGATTTAATTGATTTTGTTTTTCAGTGCTATATAAACTGCCAGCATTTATATAAATACAATTTAGATAATTATACAAAAAATATTTTTTTCAAAAGAACTAAGTGTGCTTACCCGCTGGGGACTTTTTTACTGTTTAAGATTCTTTCCATGTGCCATATGGCTGTTTTCTCATTTTTTACTAATTTACAGCTACAATTTTTACTTTTTTCCTGTCTAATGAAAAACTGACATTCGCATTTTTCTTCTTTTGCGCAATTTACTATTCATTTAAAATATGTTTCAACTCATCCGATTTTCGCTCATACCGTACATCGACGCCCAAAGTTTTAGGGTGGAAACTTGTGCCAGATATTTCCAGCTCGTCTCCCAATGACAAAGAAAATTTCGACGTGGAATGCACCTTAGCCGTTATGTTTAAGTTTTACCAAGCGGTTAAGTGGGCGGGGCGCTGCTTGCCAACATTTCCGCCTCCTCAACTTGTGGCCAGATACCGTCTATACCAAGATCGTAGAACATGGCTATAAGGTTGTTGGACACGATCCGACGACTTTTCGCTTGTCTACAAATTACTTCTTAGGGTAGTTTTATTTTGGCTTACCCCAGATTATTTTGAGCTAACTCGACGGAGAGTTCCCCACACTTGCGTTGTTTCATCGATATTTGCAGATGGTTTTGAAGGGTCGCCAGCATGCGGTTGGGAACATGAGGACTTGGAGCATCAAAGCCGGAAAAAGTGGCGACCAGGAAGCTGCAGAAGTTGTTTTGTTGAGCTAATCGGTTTGAAATTAGCTAAAACGAGGCAGCAAAAGTGAAAAAAAGTCGTCACAGTTGTAACTGAAGGCTTATAATTTTTGCGCAATTCTCACTTTCGGCTGGCTAAGAAATGTTGAATAAATCATCCAACTGTGACATAACGATTATTATGGCCTAGCAGGGTTCAGCGCGATTTGTTGAAGTGGCCGAGGAGAAAAGCAAAATTGTGTTTTGTCAGCAAAATTTGTTAACAAATTTTGTGACAAATAGTTTGTCCACAATTTCATTAACAATTAAAAATTTTAAGCACAAAGAAGAAGCACTGTTGTGTCAGTTAAATCGTTGACGATTTGAATTTTCAGCGGTTATTTTGGCATGTCTGCGCCCTTATTTAAACGCAAAAATTTTTTTTAGCTCAATGCTAACAAGGGACACAGAACACAAAAAAACAACAGCAAGAAATGTTACCAAAAGGTGTCATAATAAATTCCATCCCCAATATTCTTGGAAGAAAAGAGCTGACTTGGTGCTCTTACGATTTTTTTAAAATAAAAATGCGTAACACACCAACCTTAATGATAGATAGAAAACTTTTAGATTTATTGGACCTTGGTACTTTCTGGTCCTTATTTGTCTAGTTTTTTGCTTTACTTATCACAGAAAAATGTATTTCTGCCAAAAGTACCAAATGTCCAGTATAAATCAACACCACGCCTGTACATATGTTGCACACTTGTTCTCAATGTAGAAGTTTGTTTGTCAAAACTAATGAGTTATTGATTGTTAGATTTAAAAACGGCACAGCTTAAAGAACAACATATACTGCGATTGTGGTATAGAACACATAGTTTGGATATAGCTGGCTTAGTATAGTTTTAAATTACTTAAGCTTTGTGCTCATTCCTGAAGTTATTTAGATTGAAGAATTTCAATACCTTTTTTTAGGTTTCCAATACAAGAAAATCCTGAAATAGTTTTGATTGAACAAACCAGTGTATATATAATTAGTCAATGCAATTAAAAAATTTTAAAGTGCCTTGCTTTATATGTTTAGCATTAGGGTTAATGTTATGGGTTCAAAATAATCGGCTTTTATTTTTTTAAACATTTTAATTAATTATTTTAGTTTTTAATATAATATAACACGCCTAGTAAAAAGTTTAAAAGGTTAAGTTTGAAAGATTAAAATCTAGTTACATAAGGTTATAATGTGTAGATCTTTCATTTTAATATAGCAAAATGCAATTCAATGTTTGAAGTTAATAAGGAAGAGAAACCAGCCAACCTAATATATTAACAGTTTAATATCACAACCAAATCAATTATTTTAACTTTTGCGAATTTAAAACAAAACTTTGTTATTTTAATTACATAATTATTCTATGAAAATTGAAGGCAGCAAACGTAATAATAAAAACTATCTACCCAAAATACAAACTGAATTTTAGAGAATTCCATTTAATTAATTAATTAATGAAATGAGCGTAGGTAATCTTACCTATTAAAAAGCGACAAAATAGCCTCCAATATGTGCCAAAAAAGTAAACACCTAGACAAACAATATAATGTTAAACAAAATATACACTTTTTAATTGAAAAACGTTGTAAAATAAGCGAAACGAACTAAAAGTGCAGGCTTATAAATAATACAATTTTTTTTTAATTTAATACATTTAATGAAGTATATTTAGTTACAAAATATATAATTTAATCATAAATTTCGCTACGAGAGAGATCGCTGTTAAAAGTACAAAAAGAATCCCACTAAACCAAAAGCTTTCCACAAAATAGCTATTTTTACACTCTAATTTGCCGATAAATAATTTGCATAAAAACCCCCAAAATCAAACTATTAAATATTTTGATGGCTTTACGTAATTTAACTAATTTCTAATTTTGCTAAAAGGTTCAGTGAAAATTATTCAATGTAAGTAATAGTAAGATTAAAATTTGTAATTTTCGGTTTAATTAATGTTAGGTAAAAAAAAATTGAATAGCAATACATCTGCAAATTTTGACCCAGATCAAATAACCGATCTATTGATTTTCCACGGGGAAATCGAAATCTAATAATTGCAAGGAAAAAAAGAGATAAAACATTTATTGTATACATAAGACGTTTAGGATCTACCCATATTATATCTGACATTTACTTATGTAATTTTGTATATGTATTTTCGTAATAACTGATTATGGATTGCGTAAAATCCGAAACGTCTTATGTATACAATAAAACCAATCTTTTGCGAATTTTGCGTTTGAAACGTTAATCAAAGTATGCTCCAGTGCTGCTTAACATTATACTACTACTCCTATTTCTCTGCACAACGTGTTTTATAAACTGAGCAGCGAGACACAATTTTCTGGTTCCCTGCATCCAGGGAGTCCCACGAAGTCTCTGGATTCAGTCCCATCCCAACTAGACTACACTGCAGTGTGATAATATTGATTATCTGTTAATATTGTTATATGTGGTAATTGATTGAGTTTGTTAGCACTGAGTAATACCAGCCTTGCATATACTGGTTCCTACGAAAATAATAAACTTTTTTTGAAAACTTTTTTTCTTTGTCTGCGTCGAAACTACAATAACAATCGCAAGGAATTGCGACATTTAAAAAAAACACAGGAACACTTTTAAAATCGCTTTCATTGCTGAAAAAAATTGCTGTTAATATCTTGCACGAGTTTTCATATTCCGATTCCTTTATCCTAAAAACAGCTAAAACAAGCGATCACACTTGTTTATATTATCAAATTCTACAACCCTAATACCTATTAAATTTGGAGTGGCTCTTTTAACTTCTAGGAAATAAAAGTAAAGCGCAAATGCCCTTTTGCACATAACTCACTCATATAATTCGCGCCCTCATATTAAGTTTTTGCCCACAAAAAAGTGAGATTGCATTATGCGCCTCCTGATACTAATCTAATCACTTGAATGACTTCACCCTTGAAAAACAATATTTTGGCAAGCTTTAAACAGATTACAAAAATTAAAATACATATCGAAAAATAACAACACAAGGAATTTTTTAAAATTGATTTATTTTGAAAAATGACGAATAAAAAACCCGATCATTTGGATGACTGTACCTTTAAACAACATTTTATCAAAAAATGTATTTGTTTGGTTGTGTTCTGTGTGGTGGTTTGTATGTGTTTGTATGTAGTGTGTTGTGTACTCTCAGTATTATTTGTGTATGGTCTTTTTTCAATAGACTTTTATTTAGTCTGCCTTTCTTATTTTCTAAATCCCCATGAAATAAAAAAAATCACGGAAATTTAGTGTCAATAGAAAAATAACTTTTAATTGATTTTTTAAGATGTTTAATTTTAGTGTGTCTGTTTTTTTTGTTTCATTTATAAGACAACACTTTACGTTTTCACTTACTCTTTGCATTTTATTATGAATGGTGTTTAGCTGGACAGGTGCTCGATTTTTTCATAACGAAAATCCGAAATTTTATTAATGTCAAATAAAACCATAAAAAATTCATACACAATTATTTTTGTATTCTGTCCACGTTTCGTAAGTTTGGGAAGACAGTTTTATTTTTACAGAAGCAGCTTCTTTCCTAATTGTTAAAAAGAATTTATTAGAGAAAATTCTCTTATTATTTTTTGCTGACAATTTTTCCGTATATTTTTAAAAAAAAAATGACTTTTTTAAAAATTAATAATAATCTACAAATTAGTTTTGAAATTGTGTTTTTTTAGTTTTGTTAGTTACATACATTAAACCTGTTTGGCTCTGTGTGTTCTGTATTGTGTCACAATTTTATGCAATTTTATATTTTTTGTGTTTATATACAAAATGTACATGTTAATACATTGTTTTAACTTTTGAATGTTTTTTGCACTACAGTAATATTTATGTAATAATACAATACAAAAATTTCGCATAATTTTAAGGATCAAAATAATGTTAAAGTTAATATAAGTTAAAATATAAAGTCAAAGTTAGCGCAGTTAACAGCTATAATAATGTAGGATTATAATAACCCAAATCCACTAACCTGTAAAATTCTAGACATTTATGTTTTGGCATTGCTTTTGAACACAAATTTAATATTTAGTAGATGAAGTCCAAATATAACTGCTCGTTTGCAGTTTATATATATCATTTCTAAAAATTAACAAAATATTATTTATTTTTGTTTCTAGACTTAAGACAATTGTTTGAGTTTTAATTTACCCAGCTGACCTCAAAGAATTGCATTAGAAAATTTTAAAATGGCGCACTTTATTTGCCAACAAATAACAAGAGTAATCTATAATGAATAATTTCAGTTTCGCTTTTTAAAAACTTTGTGAAATTAAAAATATTTCTACCTAATCTGCACCCACTGGCTTATTAATTAACATAAGGTTGCTATATTTTGTTTTATAATTATTATTTAAAGGCTGGTTCATACTTATGACAAAACGTCATTTGGACAATTTTAGAAGAAGCCAAAACGTCCTTTGGACTTTTTTCTTGGACGAAGTATGAACGCTATTTGGAATTTGTCCTTTGGACTTTGTCCAAGGGACGTTTTGTCATAAGTATGAACCATCCTGAAGTCTAAATGAAAAACACATTGAGTTTGTATTTCTTAACAGGAGACTGCATTCGCAAAGAGCTTCCTTATTTCAATCCTTCTGAATGCATGTGCAAAACAAACTGCAAGTAAATTTTTTAAAATCAATTTATTTATAATTATTATTTTTTGATTAACGTCAAACAAACCAAAAGCTTTTTAAAATATAGCACGTTTTGGTGGTTAAAAATAAAAAAATAAAATAAAATTAACATTTGACATTCAAAAGGGCAAACAAAAAAAGAAAAGAAACAAAGAGGTAAGAAAGAAGAAACAGAGAAAAAAATGTGAGGAAAAAAGGAGGGAAGAAGAGGGAAGTGGGAAAGAAGGGGAAGGAGGAAAGGGATTAAGGGAAAGGAGAAAGAAAGGGAAGAGAGGACTGCCGTATTTACTGCATACACTCCCGTGTTTTTATTATAACTATTTGTTTAATTAAAAATCTGGCATTAAATTTGAAATTTTTACAATATGAAACCACGGAAAACTTGGTTTTGTGGTTAAATTATATCTGAAAAGTACATGTAGGTTACTATGGGGAAATGAACAGACCAACTAATATTGTGCAGTTATGACGTTTTACTAAAACAAATTAGAGCACGGATTTCTTTTAAATACCATCTTTTACACAATATACAAAAATTAGCCAACTTTGGTCATTAAAAGTTAGCATTTCTGTTTTAAAATTTGATAAATAATTCTTTGAAAAAGTTATTTAAAATTTGATATTAATGTGTTTTAGCTCAAAAAATTTAATTGTTTTGTTTTTACAGGGTTCATTTAAGAGAGCAATTCATCGAGGTCAGCTGGGCAATTTAAAACTCAAACAATTGTCTTAAGTCTATGAGAACAAAAAATTAAATAATATTTTTGTTTAATTTTTAGAAATGATATATATAAACTGCAAACGAGCAGTTATATTTGGACATCATCTACTAAATATTTAAATTTGTGTTCAAAAACAATGCCAAAATACAAATGTCTAGAATTTTACAGGTTAGTGGATTTGGGTTATTACAATCCTACATTTATTATAGCTGTTAACTGCGCTAACTTTGACTTTATATTTTTACTTTATATTAACTTTAACATTTATTAATTTTAACTTTATATTAACTTTAACATTTATTTTGATCCTTAAAATTTATGTGAAATTTTTGTATTGTATTATTACATAAATATTACTGTAGTGCAAAAAACATTCAAAAGTTTAAAAACAATGTATTAACATGTACATTTTTGTATATAAACACAAAAAATATAAAATTGCATAAAATTGTGACACAATACAGAACACACAGAGCCAAACAGGTTTTAATGTATGTAAACTTAACAAAACTAAAAAAACACAATTTTAAAAACTAATTTGTAGATTATTATTAATTTTTAAAAAAGTCATTTTTTTTAAAAAATATACGGAAAAAATTGTCAGCAAAAAAATTAATAAGAGAATTTTCTCTAATAAATTCTTTTTAACAATTTAGGAAAGAAGCTGCTTCTGTAAAAATAAAACTGTCTTCCCAAACTTACGAAACGTGGACAGAATACAAAAATAATTGTGTATGAATTTTTTATGGTTTTATTTGACATTTAATAAAATTTCGGATTTTCGTTATGAAAAAATCGAGCACCTGTCCAGCTAAACACCATTCATAATAAAATGCAAAAAGAGTAAGTGAAAACGTAAAGTGTTGTCTTATAAAAGAAACAAAAAAAACAGAAACACTAAAATTAAGCATCTTAAAAAATCAATGGACCTACCAAGCATTACAAAAATTTGGGTCCGCGGTCCCGCCGCGAAATCAAATTTTGTTATGAAACCAATGATTTTTACCAAGTTTTTTCGGAAACCGGAGATTAAACAACTATATTAAAACAATTTCGAATATTTTTGTTAATTTTTGACTATTATTTAGAGCTATATTAAGCGTAACTAAAGTTTCTCATATGTAAATTTTTTAGGTTATTGCGAAAAAACAAACATTTTGTGATGCTTAATTAAATACAAAAAGACCACGAACATTTTTCAAGTAGATGTTTTATTTGTATATAGTATTTCCAGTTTCAAAAATAATACGAAAAAATGCATTTAATTTGAGAGGAACTTTGTTTCGTCGTGGGACCGCCGACCCTATTTTTGTTATGCTAGGTAGGTCCATTAAAAAGTTATTTTTCTATTGACACTAAATTTCCGTTGATTTTTCTTATTTCATGGGGATTTAGAAAATAAGAAAGGCAGACTAAATAAAAGTCTATTGAAAAAAGACCATACACAAATTAATACTGAGAGTACACAACACACTACATACAAACACATACAAACCACCACACATACACAACCAAACAAATACATTTTTTTGATAAAATGTTGTTTAAAGGTACAGTCATCCAAATGATCGGGTTTTTTATTAGTCATTTTTCAAAATAAATCGATTTTAAAAAAATCCTTGTGTTGTTTATTTTTCGATACTATTTTTAATTTTTGTAATCTGTTTAAAGCTTGCCAAAATATTGTTTTTCAAGGGTGAAGTCATTTAAGTGATTAGATTTAGTATCAGGAGGCGCATAATGCAATCTCACTTTTTTGTGGGCAAAAACTTAATATGAGGACGCGAATTATATGAGTGAGTTATGTGCAAAAGGGCATTTTGCGCTTTACTTTCAATTCTTCCTATAAGTTAAAAGAGCCACTCCAAATCTAATAGGTATTAGGGTTGTAGAATTTGAGAACAGGGAAACAAGTGTGATCGCTTGTTTTAGCTGTTTTTAGGATCAGGGAATTGGAATATGAAAACTCGTGCAAGATATTAACAGCAATTTTTTTCAGCAATGAAAGCGATTTTAAAAGTGTTCCTGTGTTTTTTTTTAAATGTCGCAATTCCTTGCGATTGTTATTGTAGTTTCGACGCAGACAAGAAAAAAAGTTTTCAAAAAAAGTTTTATTTATTTTCGTAGGAACCAGTATATGCAAGGCTGGTATTACTCAGTGCTAACAAACTCAATCAATTACCACATATAACAATATTAACAGATAATCAATATTATCACACTGCAGTGTATTCTAGTTGGGATGGGACTGAATCCAGAGACTTCGTGGGACTCCCTGGATGCAGAAACCAGAAAATTGTGTCTCGCTGCTCAGTTTATAAAACATGTTGTGCAGAGAAATAGGAGTAGTAGTATAATGTTAAGCAGCACTGGAGCATACTTTGATTAACGTTTCAAACTCAAAATTCACAAAAGATTGGTTTTTATTGTATACATAAGACGTTTCGGATTTTACGCAATCCATAATCAGTTATTACATCCAAAATAAATTATTACAAAATTACATAAGTAAATGTCAGATATAATATGGGTAGATCCGAAACGTCTTATGTATACAATAAATGTTTTATCTCTTGTTTTCCTTGCAATTATTAGATTTCGATTTCCCCGTGGCAAATCAATAGATCGGTTATTTGATCTGGTTAAAATTTGCAGATGTATTGCTATTCAATTTTTTTTACCTAACATTACGAAACCCAAATTTTTTACTACAAATTTTAATTTTACACCATTACTTACATTGAATAATTTTCATGGAACCTTTTAGGAAATTAGAAATTAGTTAAATTACGTGAAGCCATCAAATTTTTAAAATAGTTTGATTGGGTTTTATGCAAATTATTTATTGCAAATCAGAGTGTAAAAATACGGATTTTGTGGTAAAAAAGCTTTTGGTTTAGTGGGATTCTTTTTACTTTTTAACAGCGATCTCTTGTAGTGACTTTTATCAGATCTTAAAACTATATATTTTTGGAAAGTTAAGAATATAATTTCATCGTAAAAATGACTAATTAAAAAAATTGTATTATTTATAAAGCTGCACTTTTAGTTCGTTTTGCTTATTTAAATAAATGTTTTTCAATGAAAAAGTGTATATTTTGTTTAACATTATATTGTTTGTCTAGGTGTTTACTTTTTTGGCACATATTGGAGGCTATTTGTCGCTTTTTACAGGTAAGATTACTACGCTCATTTCATTAATTAATTAATTAAATGGAATTCTTAAAATTCACGTTGTATTTTGGTAGATAGTTTTTATCATCATCGCGTTTGCTGCCTTCAGGAATTTTCATAGAATAATTATAAATTAAAATAAACAAAGTTTTGTTTTAAATTTGCAAAAGTTAAACAATTGATTTGGTTGTGATATTAAACTGTTAATATACTAGAAATTTAGCTGGTTTCTCCCCTCATTAACTTCATATATTGAATTGCATTTTGCTATATTTAAAATGAAAAATCTACAGATTTATAACCTTATATAACTAACACTTTTTAATCTTTTAAAACTTTAACCTTTTAAACTTTTTAATTAGGTGTGTTATATTTATATTAAAAATTAAATAGTTTAAATGAATAAATAAATAAATAAATAAATTTATTTTGTCATGTAAATACATAGACAGGAAAGACACAAAAGCTTGTAAACGTTACAGCACTGAAATTTGCATCTACATATATAAACATTGAAATAAAAGAAAACTACTAAAAAAACAAAAAAAAAACAGAAACCACAGCAATAATCCACCAAAAATGATCAAGACCAACTGTAAAACTATATTGTCAGTAGGATTCCGGACTCCACTGACAAAACAGCCCACACAACCAGCCCTAATCATAATTATTGGTTACTGCAGAAAAAATAAAATTGTTGAATATAAAGATCTAGTACACATTATAAAATACATTCTCATGAAATAATTCATGTAAATTACAAAAACCACGTAAGTTACTATAAAATTTGTGTCTGGTTTGCTCACAAAAATTGGTGCTTAAATCATTCCAAAGCCGAATTGATTGTTGAAGTGCAGAAAAATTAGTTCTCATAAAATGTTTTTGGGACAGCAAATATTCAAAATTATTATTACGCAACCGATCAGATCTTCTGAGATTTTGTTCATTAACAAGAAAAAAGTCTAATTCAGGTGAGCTTCTAAGTCCATGGTGGTAGCAGTAAATTAATTTTGAACGGAAGCTAGCAGCAAGTAAACCAACTGATGTACACCCACTTTTTCTTTGCAAAGCCAGGAAAGGAGATTGATAGTCATTGTGAATCATTCTCAGAGCAGAAAAAAGGGATTTTTCAAGTTTGATGCGATCTTTTAAAAAAATTGGGTAGTAGACAGCCAAACCATAAGACATTGATGGAAGTATATTACTAAAAAATATTTTGTTTAAAATGTGGGAATTAATATTTTTGCCCAGAGTTTTGACCAACACACCAGTAGATTTACGCAAATTTGCGCTTTTTACTTCAACATGTCTGCTCCAAGATAAGCGCTCGTCAACAAATAAACCCAAATATTTAAAATTTTTAACTCTTTGAATGATTTGATTGCCCAGCTGAAGATTGTTGTTTAGGTTTATTTCCTGATTTGCCAGCGATAAAACCAGATATTTTGTTTTACTAATGCTACTAATGCTAGGCTAATCGTTATGTCACAGTTGGATGATTCATCTTCAACATTTCTTTAGCCAGCCAAAAGTGAGAATTGCGCAAGCTGTGATAAGCCTTCAGTTACAACTGTGACGACTTTTTTTCACTTTTGCTGCCTCGTGTTATCTAATTTCAAACCGATTAGCTCAACAAAACAACTTCTGGAGTTTCCTGGTCACCACTTTCGCTTCTACTGCTCCAAGTCCTCATGTTCCTAACCGCATTTGGCGAGATCTTTAAAACCATCAAATATTGATTAAACAACGCAATATGTGTGGGAACTCTCTGTTGAGTTAGCTCAAAATAGTCTGGCTATAAGCCAAATTAAAACTACCCTAAGCCGAAGTAATTCGGAAGACAATCGGGAAATGTTGTTGGATCTGTTCAACAACCTTATAGCCATGTTCTACGATCTTGGTATAGACGATATCTGGCCACAAGTTGCAGGAGCGGAACGGTTGGGCAAGCAGCGCCCTGCCCACTTTAACCGCTTGGTAAAACTTAAACATGACGGCTAAGGTGCATTCCACGCTCGAAATTTTCTTTGTCATTGGGACGAGCTGGAAAAGGATCCGGAAATAAACCTCCAGTCCCTAAAACCTCAGGCGTCGATGTAATTGTATGAGCGGAAAAAAATCGGATGAGTTGAAGCATATCAAATGAATAGTAAATTGCGCAAAGAAGAAAATGCTAGTTTTTCCATTAGAGAGGAAAAAAGTAAAAATTGTAGCCGTAAAATTAGTAAAAAAATGAGAAAACAGCCATATGGCACATGGAAAAAGAACCTGAACAGTTAAACTCCCACCGGGTAGAAGCACACTTAGTTCTTTTGAAAAAAAATATTTTTTTGTATAATTATCTAAATTGTATTTATATAAATGCTGGCAGTTTATATAGCACTGAAAAACAAAATCAATTAAATCACTTATTACGTTCTAAAAAAATTTTTATTCTAAATTTTACAGAAACATTGCTAAATAATAAAACCACTGATGGTATGATAAATTTAAATGGATCTTATAACGTCTATCGCAAAGACAGAGCTAATCGACTTGGAGGCGGAGTCGCGATTTTAACAAAAATAAGCTTAAAACTTGTAAAGTTTAATAGGCGGAAAAATTTAGTAAACTAGAAATAGTATTAGTTGACATTTTTGGTATGGAGCCATTTCAAAACATCTGTTACTATAGGCCTCCTTATAGTACTAGAGAATATTTTGAATTATTTTGTGTAGCATTATCGAATTTATCAAATGTGAATTATCCTGTTGTTATAACAGGTCACTTTAACATACCAGTAAAATTTTGGCAGGAAGATTACACATCATATATTTAATTGTGCAATTTTGATGCAGACGTTTCGACACAGGAATCTTTCACGCAAGCAGTTTTTGAACCAACTAGATTCGAAAATTATCTCGATCTTGTTTTTTGCAATGAAAACTATCATATTTTAAGTACATAAATTACAAAACAGTTATTTATCAGTGATCATAATACTATTAAATATCTAATAAAAGGAAGTTTAAAAACCAAAACGGTTACAGAAACTTAACTAGATTTGGAAAAAGCTAATTGGCAAGCCATGAATGATTTTATAAATTCGGTAGATTTCATAGGTTTCTTTAGCCAAGCCAACTGCTGAAAATCATTCGCGCATAGTAATTTCTAAAATCTAAGGAGCAATTAAAAAATTTGTCCCATTACGTATTACGTAAAACACAAAAAAACAAATTTGCTTATTCACTACATATAGAAAAAATTAAATCAAAAAGGAAAAAACTTTGGAAATTGCGTGAAAATCCTGCTTTAAAAGCGCTGTATGATAGATTAAAAAGGGAATGTAAAGCTAAAATAAATAAATATAATGAGTCAAAAGAAAATAAAATACTAAAAGCAAAAAATAAAAATAAGTTATTTCAATGTGTTCATAATTTTTGTAATAATAAAAACGAAAAAGCATCATTTTTTGATGAAAATAATGTGTTAACTGATGACCCAAATAAAAAATGTGAAATTCTTAGTTCGGTCTTTTAGTAAAAATTTTGTAAAAAATGATGGTTTAATTCTAACCTTGGACACGCAAATTAAAGATAATTCATCATTATCTAATATTAATTTTAGTAAAAAAATAGTGTTAAAAGCTTTAAAAAACAAAAGAACAAAAAACATAACTCCTGATAGACTTCCTGCTTATTTGTTTCGTAAATTCGCTCGAAGTTTGGTGGAACCATTAATGACAGTATTTAAGGTATTATTTTGTACCCACAAACTTCCTAAAAAGTTGCTTAGCAACAATAGTAACATCCATGTATAAAAAAGGATATCCGAATGACCCATTACAATATCGTTCAATTTTATTACTTTGTATAGCATGCAAAGTGATGGAGAGCTGCATTTATGACCAAATATTTCAGTTTTTAAGAAATAAAAAAGTAATTACTAAATCACCACATGGATTTCTACATAACAGATAAACTTGTTCACAGCTCATAGAATCTTTTTACGACTGGAATAAAGCTATTGAAAAAGATTTAATAGTTGATACTGTTTATGTTGATTTTAGTAAAGTTTTTGACATTGTCTCACATAAAAAAATACTCTAAAAACAACTCACAGCATATGGAATTTGTGGTGATTTACTAGCATGGATCGCAGTTTTTTTTTTCAATCGTAGCCAAAAACTGTGATTCAAAAAAGTGTATCCAAAGCTTCCAAAGTTTTATCTGGAGTCCCTCAAGGCTCCGTTTAAGGCCCTTTACTTTTTTTATTTTTATAAATGACCTTCCAAACAAATTATCAAATGTCTCATACAAAATTTTTGCTGACGATGTCAAACTTTATCAGATCAGACCAAAAGATCAAAACAATAAAAAATTGTAAAAAAATTTAGATAAGCTGATTTTTTGGGCAAAAGTATGGCAGTTAACCGTTGCGCGCAGTAAGTGTAATGTAGTTTATATGGGGTACAAAAATCCGGTGCTTCCTGTTTTTATAGATGGAAATCGATTAGAAACTGAACATAAAGCGCGAGACCTTGGTGTCTATGTTTAAAAAAGTTTAAAAACATTGTTTTACTGCACTGCTACAGCTAAATCGGCGTGTGTGAAATATAATTTTAAGATGCTTTCACACAAAAAACGTATACAACTTATTAACCGCCTTTAAATCATATGTGAATATACTTTATAAAGCATAACTGGTCTCCATATCTTCTAGATGATATTGACGCATAAGAGAAGGTACAACGCACAATTACCAAAAGATTTTTTTCTAAGTGTGGTCTTAACCCTAATCTCACTTATATTGAATGTTTGCGCTTTATAAATATTAAATCGCTTGAAGAACGTAGGATTTCTTTTGACCTTAAACTTTGTTTCTCTATTGTAAATAATCTAAACCCGTTCCTGTGAAGGCATTTTCCCCCGCTTCAAATATGAAACCTTTGTAGGACAAAGGTAAAACCTTCGTCTCACGATGGTGGTATTTTCATATGACAAATGTCGTACATAAACCTTAAACCATAAACCGTAAACCCCTAAATCTGTCCTATGTAAAGCTCTTCGCATGACCTAGGTTTTACTTCCGTCATACATAATTTTTTGTGCACGAATAGGCACCTTGCACTGGAACTCGGTTTATACATGAAGTATGCAATATACATAAGTGTCACCATAATGAATATTTACTGTATCTACTACTTATCTTTCGTGGTATGCAGATCAACGGATCAAAAGCGCGCGAAATTTTGATCCGTTGATCTGCATACTACGAAAGATAAGTAGGAGATACAGTAATTGTCCATTATGGTGACGCTTATGTATATTGCATACTTCATGTATAAACCGAGTTCCAGTGCAAGGTGCCTATAGTGCCCAGTGAGCGAGCAAATTGAAATGGTTAAAGCTGTACGGTAGCAATATGCAATGTTTTTTAACATGAAATATCCTTCGTGATACACTGTATCCGTGACAAAAATCTGCATATTGTCACTGGGCACTACTCGCACAAAAAATTAGGTTTTTACGAAAGTATGACATAAGTCGGACGAACGTTTCACGGTTGTAATCAAGGAAAAGGCAATTACGAGAACAGCTTAATGATTTAACTTTTTTTACAATTTTTTAGATGGGTAGATCACACTCAAAAGTTTAGAATCGAGAAAGCAAAAAAAGATTTTTTTTCATTCAATTTGTCCGGTACTTGAATGATTTACCGCAAAAAAAAAGTGCTCAGTCACTTAAAATTTTTACAAATCAAATAAAAAGCTTTAATTTTGATAATTTACACAAATTTGATAGGTGCATGTAAAGTAGCCTTTTTGGCTCTGTGTATCCTTTTTGGCCCTTTATTTTTTTTTCTTATATGTTATTGCATTAAATTTTGTGAATTCTTGTTAAATAATAAGAAAAAGTATATAATAATATAATAAGTAATTATAATAATAAGAATAATATTTAAAAGACAGTATTAAAATCCTTTATGTTTTGTAAAATGTTTGTTTAATGTAGTTGTTTTTTTTTTATTTTGACTGATTGATTATCTTGTCCATTACGTGATTATCTTGTTCTTTCAAATTTTATTGCAATGTATTTAAACAAAAATAAAGGCTTTTTATCTTATCTATCTTTTATCTTAAATATGAAAACATTCAAAGTGCCGGTACGGAGTCAAACTTTTTGTCTTCGATTTTGATTATTTTTTTGTAACCTTACCTTACCCCTGCTCCCAAAAGCCTACAAAAATTTTTTCAATAAAATATCTCCCGTGGTTCAAGAGTTTTGACCCCCCAAAAAATGGCGTTTTTTGGCAATTCTGTACGTGAAAGATTGTTTCAATGGGTATAATGAGCTAAGTTACAAATTACGCACTCAAAGAAAGCGGCTACTTTCAACTTTAATTTGATACCTTGTTCGTTAAGATTGGTACAGTATTTGTCCAGATACTGTGTTACTCGAACAAAAAACCCGCAATTTTTTGCTAAGAATACGAAGTGACGGCAAAAATGTAGGGCAAACTTCATCAAATTACTGCCGTCGTTTAGTTTTTTTAGCAAAAAAATCACAGTTTTTTTGTATGGGAAAGGCAATATCTCGGTATCATACTCGGACAACTACTGCACCAATCTTAACGATCAAGGTATCAAATTAAAAGAAAAATCAGCCGCTTTCATTGAATGCATAATTTGTAACTTAAAGCATTATACCCATTGAGAAATTTTTCAGGTACAGAATTGTCAAAAAACGCCATTTTTGGGGGTCATAACTTCTGAATCACAGAATATATTTTGTTGAAAGAATTTTCGTGGATGACGGCAGGGGTAAGGTTTTCACAAAAAAATCATCAAAATTGAAGACAAAAAGTTTGACTCCGCACCGCACTTTTAAGGAAAAATAGGATAGCTGAGTAAAGTTTTATTTGAAACACTAATAATTCATAACATAGCACAAAATATAAAAAAAAACATAAACATTGTATAACAGTGTATCATTGTAATAAACTGTCAATTTATTAGGAATTTGACTGGTTTCTCCCCTCATTACTGGTTTCTCCCCTCATAAAGTTGCAAACATTGAATGGTAGTTTGCTATATATTACAGTTTTTTATGACGTTTGCAGTTAATAAGTTTTTGATAGTTGTAGTGTTTTTGTAATTAATTGTTTGCCAAATTATATTGATAAATACTGTGTTGTTGTAGGCATTAGTTTTTCACAGTGCTAGATTAGAAAATTCTACAACCTCTTAAATAATTGATATTTAAAAGTAAACCAGCATTATTTTTATCAGTAGCATTAAATTAAATTGTTGTACTATTTTTATATTAATTCCGTCATTACATATTGCAATTTTTAATGCTTGTTTCAGAACAGTGAACCAATAGGATACGATTTAGGATAGGATTTCCCATGAATTTGACATAAAAATTTGGATGATTTTTTACCAGGCAATATTAAGTGATAGTTCCAGAACAACAACAAACGATCTATCTAAGAAAAATTAACTAAACAATAATAATAAACATTCTATCTCAACTAACCACAATAGTTAAAATCCTCCCATTTAATAGGAAATTTAGTGTTTTCACAGAGTTATGACCTTATAGAATCGTTTTTAGCCAATTAGAGCTTGGGGAAAAAAGATCTTTTATCCATTGAAGATCCAATTTTTTTTCCAAGCGCTAATTGGCTGTAAGTGGTTCTAAAAGGTCCTCCCACAACAATTCCCACAGAGCAAAACATATATAACGTGGTCACAAATACTATATGACATTTTGAGGGTCCTGAAACTTCTAATGTGACTAACTATAATAACTATAATAAATTGCAACTCACTAACTAAACCTAAGTTTAAAGTAAAAGGGTATTTTATATAATTAGGAGATCATGTTTTTTTAAAGTTTTTTTAGTATTTAGGGAAAAAAGATTTTGTTGGTTCAAGTGATGTCTGTTTTATGTATCTTCATTTTTAATATGCCTAAGACACATTTTTAAAATCCATTCTGAATAAAATCTGAGTATAGTGCCTTTTTTTAGGAATGAATGCTTTAACTGGGCTTGAATTTTTACTGTTTTTTCTGGCTCTTGTAAAAACTGGCAGCAATTTGTACAAAAAACCAAATACAAACTATGCACCAAGCACAGTTCAACAGCTTTTGAACTTTTATCAGCTGCCTATCCAGAATAGTGTCATTCAAGTAATGTTCTAAAAATTACAAAAGTACGCAGTATATAAATGTGTATTATTAATATATTTTTGCCACTATGCTCTGTAAAAAATTATATTTAATGATTTAGTGGCTACACTTTTTAAACACAAATTTTGTTATAAAACGCTATACGGTATCATACTACCAAATTGATACAATTTTTGCACTTATCAAATTTCTCAATAATTGAACAGAATTGTTAAATTGCTAGAATCTGGGTAGGGTACTAGAGGTTAAAATAAGACAATTGATTAATTATTTTTGTTTCCTTAACAAATAAACCAGTCAACCAGTATTTAGTGTCCAAGTCTTGTGTGTTGTATTTAAACAGTAAATAAACGTAGTTTAAAATTTTGTTTTTTTTTATAAACGTCTGAGATAAGAAAAATTTACATCTCTAAGTCTATTTTCAATAAAGAAAGTATGTCTAAAATGCAAGCAGTAAAACTTACTAAATTGGTCCCAAAAATGGCTTAAGTAATAAAAGGTAAGCTGAGGAATAAACAAAAAATCTTAAATCAAACTACAAAAAAATACAAAAAAAAACAATAATTTAAAGATAAAGTCTGCCAGGCTTAAACTAA
Organism: Microlaimidae sp. YZB2_3; assembly: GCA_030248175.1. Classification (NCBI taxonomy): domain Eukaryota; kingdom Metazoa; phylum Nematoda; class Chromadorea; order Desmodorida; family Microlaimidae; species Microlaimidae sp. YZB2_3. The sequence goes on from JASAMX010026807.1 coordinate 30,880, forward strand.
AAGTGTCAAAAATCTCTCTCTATAAAAAACGACAAAGGATTTTAACTGAAATTTGAATATAGGGAGAGTCAAAAAGAATAATGATATTCGTAAAAGGAGGCTGGCTACAAGCGGACACCAAAAAATTGTTACGAAAAATAATTTTTGAACAAAAACATAAAAAAGAATAAATAGAAAAATTGAATGAACCTAAGATAAATTAAATAATAATCCAAGCGTCTATTAATAAAACGTACATCTCCTCCCAGTTGACGAATAATTCAGCAAACATACACACACATATATATATATATATATATACTACATTGTGGAATATCTACGTACTTAGAACAATTGACAAAAAAATCATTTATTGTTTACATGTGTTGAAAAATTATAACTGATTAAATACTTAGATACTAGAGACAAATATTTCAAAGGCGCTGCCGTTTCATATCTATTACCAAAACAACCTGTCTACCGCAACTAAATTTTGTGAGCTAGATTTACATATTATAAAATACTAACAAACTTCACCAACTTATTCACATTCGTTAAGAATCGTCAAACATAAATTACAAATTTTGAGTACAAGTTTAAATTTTAGGAAAACATTCAGGAGCTTGCCAAACACACGGATGGAAAACCGCAAAACCTGGAATCAAAGTATGATTAGTATTTAAATAATATATTATGAGTCATGTTCAAGCTATGTTGTTACATTAAACACAAAAACTCTTTTGAATTAAAAAACTTAATTTTTTACAGGTATTAATTGTATTTTTTCCATTGGTACGTAAATTCAGTGTGGAAAACGTAATTTCATTGCTTTTTGTTAATTATTACTTTTTTTGGTTTAATGTATAACATTTTAATTGTTATTGGTCTTCAATTTTTTGTCCATGCAAATTCAGTGCAATGTCTATACTGCTTATGTGTGTCCCTTTCTTAGTTAAAAAAATACAATACCTCGCGATGGTCAAAACCCTCCCATATAAACGGAAGTTGTTCAGTGTTAAATATTTTTAGGAACTCGCGAAGTTATACAATCACTTTCAGCCAAGTAGCGCTTAGGAAAAAATGGAGATTTCTCTTTCATTGGAAATCAGTTTTTTTCCAAAGCGCTAATTGGCTAAAACAGCTCCTTTCACAACCATTCCCACAGAGCCAAACATACATCACATAATAACGAATATTATATGACATTTTGAGGGTCCTTAAAATTCAGACGTGCTACAATATAATACAATTGCACTGGTTTAGAGGATTTTTTAACTACCAAAAAGACTTTTTTAAATATCGGCGCAACGGATTTTTGTATTGGAGTGTTTAGCTTAAACTTTTAGCTTTTAGTGAGAATTTAAAAAAAAATGTCCATCAACAACTACGACGGATACAATGAAAAATCCTTATCCCCAAATAAGCTAAACTTTTTTATTTGTAGCTAATAAACGAATTTTAATATGTTGTTAAAACCAATGTTTTAGAGTATTTTCTAAAATTATAAGCGCAAATAAAGTGGTAATTTCTTATGACTATATAAAAGTAGCCGTTTCTTGTTTCTTAACTGAAAGTTTTTGTGGACTTTTTGGAAATCTAAAATTTTTTAGCAACAAAACCAAGGTGACGGTAGAGCAAAACTGGGCACGTTAATTTTTAAAATTTTTCTTAAATGTTTGAATATGAAAAATTAAAAAGATAAAAAATTTGGTTTAAATCGTAATACAGCCTAAGAATGTCATTTTTATTAAAATAAAAATCCTTACTTTGGACTTTAAACTTTTTAGTTATACTTTATTTAGCTTAATGAGTTTTATGGTTAAAAAAATTACACATAAAAACAGCGGACATGTATAGAAATAACAGACAGCAAACAAGTATCAATATGTTGTTAAATATTTTTTAAAAGTTAAAAAAACTCACTAATATTTGTGTAAAAAATAAAGCGTTTTTAAATTTGCATTTTAAAATCAGTTTCAAATATCTTTTAAGCCCTTTAAACCATATAGAAATTATTAATGTTACTTTCATCTTCATGTCCCTCTAAACTTCTTGTAGTAAATTTATACATAGCAAAGCATTCATGTCCAGCTTTATGTAATTCCAAATTAACAATCTTAAACCATACTATTATTTTCTTTCTAATTTCTTTCAACCTTATACTTACTTATACCCAAATTTACGTAAATATTTGCTAACAATTTTAACCAGTCATTTTACCACTGCACTATTTATATTCTAGCTTACTTACATAGTATAGTGATAAATTCATGCCATTCTTTCCATAACTTCCAGCAAATAATTTCAGAAGTCGATTTTTTCAAATCATCGTCATCATGATGCATTCATGCCCACATTCCCACATTCCCACGATTTCTTTAAGCCATCTTTTTTCCCCTTTATTACATTATTTTATATGCATTTATTTTATTTATCATTAAAATGCACAGGTCATAAATTAAACAATTACACGTGAAACTATAAAATATAATAAAAGGTCATTATAAAGAAGTAAATCACATATATTCAAAAATACAAAAATAGGTTATAATTGATTAATATCGAATGTTTAGTTATATATTTTCTAAATTGTGCGAATAGTTAATAAATTACATTTTCGGTAAGTTGTAGTTTTTATCATTACCCAATGATAATGTAGTCATACACAGCTTTTTGTAATTCCCTACTAACAATTTCAATTTTCCCAGCCAACTACAATAAATTTAGAAGAATGGCACTAGTATTGAGCAAATCATAGTGATGCAAGTTTTGGGAATGCAATAGTGTTTTTATTTTGGGGATGCAATACTTGATTTTTTTCAGGCGGTCTAAAAAAAATCGGTGTTATTTTAACTGTTAAAAACATTATAAAAGTCGCAAACTCCTAATATTATGCTTAATTTTTTATATTTTTTAAAGAACGTTTGTATTTTTGCTTTAAGTTTCTCATAACTTTTTTATTCCAACGGATTCATGATTTTCTAATTTTTTAATTGTAATTTTCTAATAGTTTTTAATATTTTTTTTCAGCAGTTACGGTTTTGAAAAAGGAATTCAAAAAGATCGCTATCTTGTTAACAAATTCAAAGTCAATCACCAACATTACTCTGTACCTCTGAACGGCGTTCTTTCTTCTTCCAGTACTTTGTTTTCTCGTTACTACGTCATAAAAAGTCACAATCAGTATAAAATCTAAGTCATTCTGACCCATTATGTTTTATTAATTGTGTGTTTGAAGATAAAAAATGCTAAATTCTAAGTATATTATAACGATTTTGACTCACAGTGACATAGTAACGATGGTTTGAAAAAGTTCCAACATCGCCACCTAGTCCGAGTAGAAAAGTTGGCATGCTTCCAATGAAGTCTCCGAAAATTTCAACACCGTCCGGTCAACGGAGAAAACTTGGCAAATTTCCAACGGAAGGTCAGATGGAAAACTTGACCCAGATGTCTTCTAACTCATCCGATTTCCCAACTGGCGCAAAAGAGAGTCAAACATCAGTGCATGAAATCAATCCAGCACGTTCTCTGAATTGTGTGCAAGTGCCCCGCTTAGTCCCAGGGTCAAATGTGAAAAAGTTTTCAACTGGGGGCACAAAAATTTTTTACTGAAATACTGCATCATATCAAATGCGATATTATATTAAATATAAGAGTGCAAGATCTATGAATTTTGCAATACTTTATTAGCAATTAATTTATAAAAGATTTATATAACAAAATTTAATCGTATTAGATTGATTGTTTATTGAAATTAATTACTTTCAAAAATATCAGACATAGGTATAAAATAATTACAGTAGGGTATCTGACTTAATTTTTGCCAGCCCTTAATTTCGGCTACCAATTTAGAGTGTTCGAAAATTGGCTTATTTTTAAGGCAGAAAAGAACATGCACAAAAGTAACTGGATTAATATTAAACAAAGTGTTTTTTTGCAAACTTGTTATTTGTGTTATTTAGCATCAAGGCTGGTTCATACTTATGTAAAAACGTCCTTTGAAAAAAGTCCTTTGGACTTTGTCTGAAAGGCAAACACAGCGTTAAAACGTCTTTTGAAGTTTTCTCCTTGGACTTTTACCTTTGGGCAACGTGTTCATACTTTTTTGTTTTTTGGATTTTTTCCTGTAGACTTTGCCCTTTGGACTTTGTCCAAGGGACAAATTTCAAGTAGCATTCATAATTTCGTCCAAAAGAAAAAGTTTAAAGGACGTTAAGGTTTTCCCAAAGGACCTTTTGCCTTTTCTAAAAACTTTCCTTTGAACTTTGTCCAAACGACGTTTTTACCTAAGTATGAACCAACCATTATCAACATTTTCATACAAAAACTGCATTTTGAAATTTTCTGGATTTTTGCTTTTTGTTTAAACTGCATTAAATTTAAAACTACGCAATACACTACCTTAAAACCATAAGTTTTCCTTATGTATTCTCATTATGTAGTTTAAGTTATGGGTGTTATTAGTACTAAAGCTAAAGCTAAAGTGCTTTAGTACTAAAGGGTTTTTTGAGCTTAGTACTAAAGCTAAGGCGCGGCTAAACTGAAATTAGCTGGCAAAAGCTCGGCAAAAGGTATGGGCAAAACGTTAGCTTTTGCCTGGATAATGACAAATCACCAAAAAATGGTGGACCGACAAAATGACAAAAAACCAAAAAAAGTGTTCACCAATCAAAAACTCAAATCAAAAATCAATCAAAAATCAACTAAAAAATTGTCAACTCCTAGACAAAAATCGAGTTCTCCTCAGAAAATTTCAATTTTTTAACTTGGCTCCCCTCCTCAATTTTAAATCTGACACCTCTAAAGGATTTTTTTTTGAAAACCAGACACACTCTGACCCTCTTCTAGATTTCAAAATTTTCCATAGATCCTTTCCAGAATTCAAGATGCAATTCACCCCGGTTAACCAACCACTCCAACCCCTCCTCCCCCCCCCTCCCCTCCTCTTAGCTGCCAAAATTATGATTATCTGGAGTTATTATACGATATTTTTCCTTTAAACACGAAAGTCAAAACCCTCCCATTTAAACGGAAATTGTTGTGTTAATATTGTTTACAGAGTTATAACGTTATAGAATTACTTTTAACCAATTAGTACTTATGAAAATGGAGATCTTTCATCCATTGGGGATTAATTATTTCCCAAGCACTACTAATTGGGTAAAAGTGAACCTATTAGCTCTTTTTACAACCATTCCCCCAGAGCAAAACATATATGACTTGATCACAAATACTATATTTGACATTTTAAGGGTCCTAAAATCCAGACGTGAAAGTAACATAAGTAAGTATTTTGAACAATAATGCTAATTAAAGCGATTAAAGCTAATTTGGTTTTGAGGTGCTGTGAATATGGGTTTTTACTTTTTTGTGTTTTTTATTTTTGTTTAAGCATTAAAAAAGACTAAATTTTTTTTGTTTTTTTGAAATTTTTTTTTTAGTTTCTAAGTGCTAAATATTAAAGTAATCTCATTTTTACTGTTTCACATGGACATTTTGTGACGTTTATTATGCAGTAAGTGTTTTTTTTTTAAATAAAAAATGTTGGTTATATTTTTTTGCTTAATATTCATTTTAGAAAAAAATAGTCTTGATAGTTAACGATTTTTGATAACTAGTATATTTCGCAAGCTTCAGAAGTCTTAACATAGCAATATAATCTCTGACTTGGAATTCTGCACAGTGTTTAAAGCATACAACGTATCATTTGCCGCCAGTATTATGGATTTTTGGAAACAACCTAGTAACCGGAAGTAAACTTATTCCTTCTAAGTTGCGCGAGTCATTTACAACCAATTACCACAGATCGTTTTTAGAAACTTCCCGAACAATTAGCGCTGTGTTGTAAAGATTCTGCGCGTGTTTATAGCTGTGTTCATGTTTGAAACACTTTTTATCTCTGGGTACCAATGTGCTGCGGTTTTTTACAGCGTTCTGATATTTTTTTGTTTGGATTTGACTGTCTTACTTTGGTAACCAGTGTCCCATCCAAATTTGTTTGATTCAGGTGTTTTCTTTTGTAAGCACCTCAGTTTATTAGTTCAGGCTCTTCTTGAATTGTCTGGTTGCTATATTTGTGTGACATATTGTCGTAAGCACATTTGTTAAGTTTTTGTGTCTTGCTTTCGCAAGCATATCATTTACCTATGGCGAGTAACGCCTCTGGTGTGCCAAATGAGCTTCAAGCTCCTCCCAGCCCTGTTATAAGAACGAGTCCAGCGTCAGCTTTGTCATATTCAAGAGAAGCTCCCAATCCAACCGCTCGCAAGCAGTCGCGCTTGGTAAAAAGAAGTTTAGTCATCAGACGAGCCTCTTGTAGCCATAGTACAGGACGCAGCACCTCTCAGAAGAAGAGACGCGAGTCTTCCAGTTCAAGCAGTCATTCTTCCAGCTCCTTCTTGAAGAATGAAAGTAATAAATTATCCAGGGAAAAACTCATGAGAAAGCGTAAAAACGACCGGAAGTATTCATACAAAACGCCTTCATTGGTGCCGACTCCAAGCGGCACCCTTTCGTCTTCCATTTCTTCAAGAGTAAGACAATGGGTTGAAAAGTTCAGTCCAGAGAAAGAACAACAACCAACTCTAAAAAAGGGTGGCACTCCGTTTTCTGACAAGGGTTCAGTGCGATCACATTCATGAAAGGGTTCAGGCAAGTGTTCTATCAACAGACGTTTAAAAAGCTTATCACTTGAACGTTCAAGATCAGGATTGCGGCTAACGCGCTACCCAAAAGTATAGTTGCTCTGACAGTGACAGCGCGGTCCCAATCATTGATTTCTTTGCGAGAACCAGTAGCAAAGAATACTTAGAAAAAATACCCTCCAGGCTTTTATTTGGATAAACAAACAATTCTCATGCCCTTTCTCAAGATGTGTTCTTGTGCAGGAAAGAAGTGCTACGCGTTCCCTCCATTCAACTTGATCTGTCAAACTCTTCACAAGATGAAGGAAGATCAAGCCACCGTCCTGCCGATAGCTCCGGCGTGGCGACACAACCATGGTTTCTGCATTTTTTAACTCTTTTGAGGGATCCTCCGCAGTTTCTTCCATGCAGAATGGATCTTTTTTTAACCCAGATCGAGGCACATATCCACTGTTGCACGGCAACAAATTGCAGCTGGCGGCTTGGCCGCGCTCAGGAGTCGCCTCGCCTCAAAAGGAACTTCTCCAGAAGCAGTCGACCCTGTCTGTCGTCAGTCAATTTGCGGACTCCACTAAGCGTCAGTATGAATCAGCCTTTAAAAAATGGCATATGTGGTGTTCTAAAGAACAGATTGATTCCTATCGGCCAACTGTAAAAAACTTTGGGAATTTTCTTGCATATCTTTATTCTTTAGTTTTGAAACACAGTTCTATAAATACTTGTCGAGTGGCGGTAGTTTTGTTTTTACAGTGTTCGTTCATCTCAAATGTTTTCAGCTCATCTTTTGGTTTCGTTATTTATAAAAGGAATATTTAGGAAAAAACCACCCAAATCACGCTATAAATTTTTGTGGGACATAAACACAGTGCTAATTTTTTTAAAATCCTGGGGTCCTTCAGAACGCCTTAATTTAAGGCAAATTTCTTTAAACCTGTGTATGTTTTTTGCTGTTTGTTCACCTCACAGAGTTTCTGAGTTGGCGAAATTGTCGTTACAATTTATTCAAGAATCTCAAGATTTCGTTTGTTTTTATATACCTGATATGACAAAAACAAAGCGGATGGGACCCTGATAATAGTGCGTTCTGAAGCATTTAGATCGGATCCTTTGCTTTGTTCCATTTTAACTTTAAGGATTTATGGTGAGTTAACAAATGAGTGGCGTACAGGCTAGTCCTACCTTTATCTTTCTTTTGGAAAGCCCCACAACGCAGTTACAACGGCGACTTTGGCAAGATGGCTAGTTTTAGTTATGACAAAAACTGGAATTGACACAACTAAGTTTAAGGCTTATTCAACAAGAGGAGCTTCCACGACCGCGGCTAAAGCGCAAGGTTTATTTTTAGCGCAAATTTTCTCAGCCGCATACTGGTCAGAAAAATCTAACACCTTCTTCCGCTTTTATTGGATTGAGATAGAATCAAAAAATGTTTCATACTCAAATACTATCTTGCGGTCAGTAGCTCAAGACCAAACATAAGTTAAACGTAAATATTTATAACTGAGCTTTAAAAATTGCTATGTTAACACTTCTGAAGCTTGCGAAATATAATGATAGATTTCGCAAGCACTGACGGAGTCAGTGTGAAGTGAAATTTAAATTATATGAGCAAGCGGAAAAAGGATTAACATAGCAATCCCACCGGGTTAGTACAGGTTAGTAATCTTGCATTAATATCCTCCCTATTTTTATATTTTTAGAATTGTTATCAATTCAACTGATGGAATCTTTGGAATAAACTACTACCTTTTAGTGATAATATTGGTTTATTATTTTGTTGAAAGCTAGCATTTTAGTGATATTTATGAATTTTGTTTGTTCATATGTGTTTTTGTGCTTTTGTGGTTGAAAACAATTTTGCGATGTTGATCATTTCAGATTGCACCTAAGAAACATCACACATTTCGTTTCCATCGATGAAAAGTGTTTCAAACAGGAAAACAGCTAAAAGCACCCGCAGAAACTTTACAACACAGAGCTCATTGTTCCGGAAGTTTCTAAAAACAACGTGCGGTAATTGGTCCTAAGTGATTTGTGCAACTTAAAACCAATCAGTGTACTTCCGGTTACTACGTTGTTTGAAAAAAAAACGATAATACTCGCGGCAAATGCTACGTTGTATGCTTTAAAGGCTGGGCAGAATGTCAGGTCAGAGATGATTTTGCTATGTTAATCCTTCTTCCGCTTGCTCATATAATTTATATTTCACTTCACACTGACTCCGTCAGTGCTTGCGAAATCTATTATTAACATTTAAACTTATAACTGGAATACAGTTAAAAAGCAGCTTTAAAACTGTAACATTAACCCTAAAAATAATATTTGTAAAATATAAAACTAAAATCTGATGCAATAAACGTTAAAACCGCCTTAAATGTTGAGTTTTTACCTATAAACTTACCAATGCAATGCTAAGAATTACCTTAAAAAAGGTAATTTTTAAAATTTAGAAAAAAACATTTCTATATTTGTCAGTTTGGCAAAGGTTATGGCTAAAGTGCTTTAGTAAAGTGCTAAAGTGCTAAAGCCTTTTTTGGCGCTTAGTACTAAAGCTAAGGCTAAACGAATTTTGGACCTTTAGTACCTTTAGTAAGCTAAGACGTGGCTAAAATAAAATTTCCCGGCAATGCACACCGTAGTTTAAGTACAGTTTGTAGAAGTCACATTTTGTATTATTTTTGTATTTGAATTTTATTTAGTTTACAAATGACAATGGCCAAAGCGTAGGCTAAAAGCTTTTATTATGGATAATATACGTTTTAAAGTTTCTTTTTGTTGTTTTATATAATTATTAAATTAGAAAAAAAGTTTTTGACAATATTTTTTTATAATAAAATTAAATTTTAATTTAAATATATAGGGTAGCTGACTAAATTTCGGCCACATTTTTGATTTTTTTGGATAATTTCTTCTTGCTCTTCTAATCGAGCCAGGATTTGGTCTAAAAATCAAACGATACATATTTTAGCTATTCCAGTGCAAAATTTTATAATTTCTATTACACTTAAAAATCAATGAATGTTTAAACTCTTTTTTTATATTGGGCGAAATTCAGGCGCGTGCCATTAACTTCGGACACCTGGAAAAAACTGGCTATAGCTATTGCTAAAACGAACAATAAAAGTTTTTAAAGGTTGCAAATTCATTCTGAGGTATTGTTCTTGGTACACATAACTTAATTTTTTCCTGTTTGCAATTTTTTATAATTACATATTAGAAAATTATTAAAAACCCTAAAAAACACACGTTTTAATAACTTGTGTTTTTTGATGAATTTTTTTGGCGTGAACAAATATTTTAACATAAAATGGCTTTTGTTGTAGTCACCCAACTTTAAAGAAAGCCTGGTAAAAATTATATGCCACTCTATTGATTTTTTTATTTTTAACCTAAAAATAACAACAAAATAAAACACGCCTAAATTTCGGGTACCCTTTAGGTTTTACAAAACAAAAACAAAAGCCTAAAATACAAAAAAACTACTACATGAACCATAAATTATACAATTTAAGGATAAAAAAGACTTTGAACAGAGCAATGTTTCACTAAGGCTAGGTAAAACCGTATATTTATCACAATTAATACAACCAAGTTGCCACTCTTTTTAAGCAATTTAAAAATCTTAGTTACTCCAATTATGAGTTATCTGAAGTACTTCAAAGGTTGTGTCTGAAATATCGCCCTATGTTGGTTAAATTTAGTGTTACTAACAAAAAAGAAATTACAGAACTTTTAAAGTTTTGTGTTAATTCAAATAATCAATGTGTTCCTTAAAAACGCTATAGATCCGAGATGGATCATTACTTTTATCTCATGATGGGATCTTGTAACGACCTTTGATAGGTCACTGAAAAAACCTTAAGAGACTGTAGTTGTTAACTAATCCTGCAAATTTACATTTGCAAGGAAGAAAAGGAGGAATTTTTCTTGATAGGTATTTATTCATTTGTGATGAGCTGGAAACGCAGGAGTGACACAGTCAAAAAGGTCGAAACCATACGATTGTCAGCGTTAAAGGATTATTGTAATAATTTTAATTTTTATTGATTTATTATTTTTTAAGTTTTTAGGTCTTTATTTTAAACTTGATAAATTGTGCTTAAACATTAGTTTGATTCGTCGCAATAGGTTAGGTAACTCCGCCATTTAATCATTACTAGCTGATTAAATGCCAGTCCCAAGCCTGGATGGGAAGCTATTTGATACCTACTTTGTTTCTTTTAGCTACCCTTAAAGCAGGAGGGTGCCAAACTATTTGTAGTTTTTATTTTGTTATAAATTCAGCTTTTAGTTCATACTAAATATAAAACTATATTACTGTTATAAGTTGCAGCTTTCATAATTTTTGCTCCCCCACCTTTCCATTAAAAATTGTTTGGCCGTTTTCGTATTACTTCTCCCACTTTGTTTTTATTCAAGTTCCCTGCTAACGGCTCCAAAGACCTACTTACCTGCCATGATAATATGCGTACCGTTACTGTTATCTTTTAGGCACTGCTCATTTTCACGACATTTGCCCAAATAAAAGAAGTTCTTATGCCATTAGTGTGCATGAAAAACAATGGCAGTGCTCGAAAAATAGCTCTGAATTGATTTACGTCTGCCAGACAGTTGCATATTTGTCCTTAATATAATATAAAGTGTTATATATTTTTTATGTAAGTACTCAAATTTATTCGAAAAAAATAAATAATCCACCGAATTCTTTTTTAAAAGATGATATAGCAGTGACTGTAAAATTTGCAACTAAGAATGAAGTTATATGGGCAAACTAAAGTCTTACTTTCTAAAAAAACAATGATGCCATAACATGACAAGATATTCCGGTTATCAGTGCAATATGAACGGCTGAGGATTGTTATTTAAAAAAATTTATAGAGGGTCTGCAAAGTGTATTCTTACACCTGAATTATAAATCACATGTAATGTAATGGAGCAAACAATTCTGGACAAGGAACTCCCACAATAAATTTAACAACAATAATTAAAGAATTTACGTGCAAGAACTCTAAATTAGTGGAAATTTTATTAATTTTAAAGCTAAAATTAAGCAAGTTCGTGATTTAGATCATACCGTTAGCAGGAAATGAACCAAATGGAACAAGCAATTATAAAAGTTTTCCACCCACGTTTTTATTTAAATATTACTACTAAAGTTCCTTTTTTTATTTGCTAATGTTTATTAAGACTAAATTAATAATTGAGTAAAGACAATAAAAAAGGCTCTTAGCGTCTAATTTACTTTAAGTTCCTATTATTAATAGCTAAATTAAATTTAAAATATCTCAGAAAGCGACAACAAATATTTTTTTATTAAAATGTGTAAACAAATGTTAATTTTAAATATATAACTATTTTAATATAACTTTTGTTTATTTGTTTTCTTTGAAAAATATATAACTATTAGCATTTCGTTTTGATGATAATGTTTGTTTTATTTTTTTATTTTAAACAAATACAAAAAAATAATTCTAAAATCAAAAATAAATTGCGATTATATTCATATACATAGGCAGAATTTTAAAAAAATAGTAAAAATTTAATAAATCTTAATATACATAATAAAAAAGGCCTATTTTATAAAAAATCCTTGTAATTATAAAATAATAAACGTATACTTTTTTTAGTATTTGTAATTAAAAGGTATATTAATAAAATTGTGTTTAGAATTATAAAAAATTACAAAACTGTAAATTCTGTAAATTCCACAGATACGTAAGTATTTTTCAATTAATAAAATAAAGAGAAATTAAATGAGTTTAATAATTTACAATTACAAAAGTTTTTTATAGAACAGGACCCTGGGTTGTCTTTAAAATCAAAAATTGTTTATTTATGAACCAAAACAAATTAAAATTTGTAGTTTTGCTTTATACAAGTATTATTAAAAAATCTCGCGCCATTTAAACATGCTAATTTATTTTAAAACAAAATTTTGAAAGGGTTTTCGGCAAAAGAACTCTCGTTTTTCGATCTGAAGCTTCCAGATGGCATTCCAGTTTAGTTTTTTGTTATTCCAAAACATTTAAAAAAAAATAAAAATAAATGATATTCGTAGTCTTTGGTGTAAATCACAATTGTACGTAGTGAACTGGAGTTATTTTTAGATTAAAAAATTACATAAAAACTCTCTATTATATTAAGGAATATGTATAATACAATATGATTAGGCCGAGTTTATACCGGAGTGACAAATTACAGCGCGTTTCGCACGCGTTTATTGTCGTTACTACGGCAAAATGAGCCACTGTCATTATAAAATGCACGTAATTGTGACTCATTCTGTAGGTAATAAGGTCCTGTTTTAAATTTAAAATGAGTCACAGTCACGTGTATTTTATAATTACAGTGGCTCATTTTGCCGTAGTAACGACGTTATAATGTTACAAGACCCCTTGCCACTGCGGTGTGTATCCGTTATTATTTGCCATTCCAGTGTGAACTACCCTTTTTTTTAATATTGGGAGAATTTTGAGAAAAAGTTTTCGGTTTGAATTTTTATATTTTTGGAACGCGTCGCGATCATATGGAAATATCTTAGGTTAAGGTCCTTGAATTTTTGGCTACCTCCTGAAAAAAATTTTTTTTTCGAAAATTTTGGGGGTGTTAGACCCGAAAACCCCCCCCCCCCAATTCAAGGGCATTTTTTTCAGCCGAATTTCTAACTTTTTACCATATAAATTCTTACGTCTAAACTTTTTTGTGCAGATTGCCCATAATTTTCTGAGTTCAAAAATATAAAATTTGTTATTGGTTAACTAATTAGGCCAGGTACCTTGAAGGGTTAAAAGGGTCAATTTTTCAATTTTCGCAAAAATCGTTTGTATTGGGGCCAAAAAGTGCATACTTTTGCACAATTCTCAAAAGCTTTTGAGCCACAGGCTTGAGACCCGGAGGAATTTATGCAAAATTTTATGCCCTAATCTTTGGTGACAGTCCCAAAAATTTTTTAGACCTAAGGCCCTGCAATATATTAGTGACCCTTAAAAATGTCAACTTTTGACACAACCCTTCTACATAAACGAGTAATACACCATTTTAAAGCTCTCGTCGTGCTAATTTCAAAAATATTTAAAAAATTGCTCTTAAAAATGAATTAGCCAAAATACAGATCCCTTGGTACCCCAAAATTTGTTAAGGAGTGCTTTTTTTGTTTTTGTTAGCTATAAAGCAGTGTTTATATTTTTTGAAAGCTCTATGCGTGCTAATTGAAAAAAATAGTAATTTTAGATTAAAATTTTTTATGGTTACCCATTTACATACCCCCCCCAAATATCCTCCAATTTGAAAAATTGAAATTTTGTCAATTTTTTATTTTAAGTGACGTGTTTACACCTATATGAAAGCTCTCGACGCAATTATTTTAAAAATATTTGATTTATTAAATTTTGTTTAGCAGATACCAAATTTTTGCACCTATTATACCTCCAAAATTCTTAACAGGAATTTGATTATAATACTGTCATGTTTGTACTCATATAAAAGCTCTCAACACGCGCTAATGTTAAAAATATTGTTTTTGACTTGTTTTACTCAAATGTTACAATTTTAGCTCATAATGTACTCCCAAAAATTTTTAGAGAGTCATTTTTATATATTTTATTAAATACCGTCGTGCTTATACTTCTATATAAATTCTCAACATGCTGATGTCAAAAACCTTGTTTTTAACTTGATTCAACCAATGGTTACCATTTTACAACCCACAATGTACCCCCAAAAATTTAGGGGGTCAGTTTCTAATATTTATTTAAATACCGTCTTATTTATACTCATATTAAAGCTCTCGAAATGCTGATGCTAAAAACATATTTAATAAATCGATTTAACTGTTGTCACATGTCACATTTTTTACAACCTGCAATTCACCCCTAAAATTTTTTATTGGGCCAGTTTTATATATTTACTGTAATACCATTGGTAAAAAATAGTAACCATTGGTTGATTCGAGTTAAAAATAACGTTTTTTAACATCAGCGTGTCGAGAGCTTTAATATTTAAACAGGAAAATATTTAAATAAATATTAAAAACTAATCCCTTAAAAATTTTCAGAGTACAAAATTTATTAAACTAAATATTTTTAAAATCAGTGCGCCGAGAACTTTCATATGAGTATAACTACGAAAAATAAAATATAAAAAAAATAAAATATATTATAAAATACTTATATAATATAAGTATTTTCACTTAAAATGAAATATTCACAAAATTACCATTTTTAAAATTTGAAGATATTTGAGTTTATGTCACCAGGTAGCCATAAAAAATTTAAACCTAAGATTAATAGTTTTGAAATCTACACGCATAGAATTTTCAAACGAATATAAATACGCCTTACAAATTTTACTAATATAAGCCCGCAATACAAACGATTTTTGCTAAATCGTAAAATTGACCCGCTTTAACCGCTTAAAATACCCAAACCTGGTAGGTTACCCCTAACAAATTATATATTTTTCAACTCAGGAAATTTTGGGATTTTGGGAAATTTTGAGAAATCTGCACAAAAATTTTCAGACTTAAAGATTGGTATGGTAAAAAGTTAGAAATTTGGCTGAAAAAAATTTCCCCTGAATTTGGGATGTTTTAGGGCTAACCCACCCTCTCCCCCCAAAAAA